>JACATO010001020.1:0-123237 GCA_018389105.1 Nautilus pompilius
TTCTCTCTGAAAGCTTCATTATACTGTTGTTGAGGACAAGTATGGGATTCTTAGTTGAGAAATGTTTCACTTTTATGTTGTGGATGAACCAAACCTACCATTTTTCCAGGGTGGATTGGATTATTCATGATTTAAAATATTCAGACAGCTTTGTTGATCTGGGGGTTGTGGGGATGCTAATTATCTAACTCAAACATTGTGCTCTGTGGTTCATAAAATATTTCAAACCTGCATCTGTCATATTCTTTCTTTGTGTGTTGAGGATAGAGCACAAAAACTGTCCACGCCTTTCCATTTATCGTACACTTTCTTTTGGTTGTGTTATGGTAGGTAATGTTTTGATTTGAGTAAGTTGGAACAAAAAAAACTGCATGGCATTCCAACCAAAATCAGGCTTCCAAATTTCTGATAACATATGAAAATATTTGTTGCTAAGCAATATTAGAGATCCAGAAATTATTTTCTCATTGAGGATCTTGTTCCATTAAAATCAGAAGACAAACTTAAATATTAACATTTCATCCAGGTACATCAAGTTTGCATGTAGTCTGCCTCTATATACATACAAGGGGAACCCCAAAAGAAATATCTATTTATTTGTGAGGAATGGTAAGTGGTATGGTAATAAAAATCATGCACAAAAATGTTTTTATATATCTTGCCACTATTCTGGAAGTTTTATTTCTTTTATTTGCCAGGAAATAACATATTACAGCAGTTTAAAATGGTTGATCCATATGCTAAATGGATTAGTAATTGAGCCTCTCACAGCTGAGTAGATTTTACTGATTGAGGTTCTTCATTGTGTGATAATGAATGTGCATGGACACTTATGCATTGATGATAGTGCTGTGAGGTTAGGGTTTGAATTGTGTGAAAAGTGGAGAAATAGAACTCTAACTTAGACCTTGCTGTGGGAAACTGTCAGGAGCTGTCAATGGAGACAGTACACAGAAGGTTGAACTGATTTGGCAAACAGACACAGAGTTGAGTGAGAGTTAGCCCGTAAAGATGATTAGTGATAACCTTGATTAATGTAAAGCTTTTGCATGGTGGGCTCGCATAAGCCTCAGAACATCAGAGACTAGTGGACAGTGTGAGTGTGAATGTTGAGAAATTCTGTTCACCAGTAGTTGCTCAATAAAGACAACATTTCAATATAATGATTCTGACTGGCTCCACATTGGCAGTCAGTCTGTAGATTAAGATGGCGACTTGAATGAATGAATTTTTCTCTCAATAGGTTTTTTGACTGGCACTAAATTTAAAGTTATGAAAACCTGTTTCTTTTACTGATTGATTTTCATGAATAAAAAGGATAAATATTTGGACATAAAAACATTTAAAAATAAAAACTTCTCTTTCAACATGTAAACAAAGAGAATATTCAGAAGACAGATTCACTGATAAGAAAATTGGCTGGAAAGTATCATTTGAAGGTAAAAAATTAAACTGCTTGTGTTGTTGTTGTGGACATGCTAACAAATCTGAAATTTTGAACAAATTAAACAACCCAAGCCAAGTATTGTCACTTGGTAAATGTTTTTTTAAAAAAGAGAATGAAAATATACCTAGATTTTATCACTAAAAGAATGGTAAGGTGTGTGACGAATCTAGTTGAATTGTTTCTGTATTTTGACATTTAAGAATATCAGCAGACACATGATAAATCTAAATGACCAGATGGTGGTTTGATTTGAACAAAGGCATAACTTCAAACCAAATGGAAATTTTTAGACTAATCCTCGACTAGGCTTTGTTTGAAAATCAACTTTGTTTAATGTACTGCTGCTGATGGTTTTGTTAAAATTTGAATTTTGTTTTCTTTAATCTAATACTAATGTGCATGTGTATACCTCAGCTACATTTATCACATATTTGTGTAGCTTGAAACTACAATGATCCAGCTTTCCAGATAGAGTGCTTTTGATACTTCATTGGTGATATACATGGTGTAAGTGAAAAATCTATCATTGGCTCCCTCCTGCCTTCAAAATCAGAAATTTGGCCGGTGGAGCAGATGGTTGGCCCTGATTGATGATTACTATAGCAGTTTCAAAACTTTTGCAGAATCTTACTGATTGAACTAACACTTTATAAGACATAATTTTCCAGGACTGTGTTTAAATCAGTGTCAGGAAACGGTTCCTGAACATCACCACTTGAAAATTACAGTACATTAGCAACATCCACCAAAAAAGACTTCATACGTATCTGGCATCTGTATACCAGGAATATATATGTATACTTTTTCAGTATTCAGTACAATAAAATTGTACACCAAATATAGCACACAAGCAATTATTGTTCAGGAAAGTTCACATTTTGATGGCTTTTTTATTTTCACTGTTTTTGTGATGCTCAGCTACTATGCATCAAGTGCATAACTTCTCTCGGACTTCAGATATTGGTTCCTAGGTTGGACACATCTGTCAACAATAGAGACATTTTTTGGAACTATGTTTTAACTATGCTTGAAATTTTGCTATGCAATGATGATGCTACACATTTCTGATCTTGCTGTTTTGCTAGTGTTCAACCGATTGTCTTGGAAATTTTAATGCTTTGATAATTTTATAAATCATAAGCAGTTTTGGTTATTATCTGTCTCTCATTCATTCATTCATTCATATCACAGACAGAGTATGCAGGTCTTTGCCATAATAATAATAATAATAATAATAATAATGCCTTTCAAAAAACAGAGCTTCAAGAAATGGTTTAGTTTTGTAGTTGATTTATCTGACCACATTATCACCACTATAAAATGCAAGTTAGCCAAGATGCTTACCCATCTTTTTTTTGCTGTTCATACATATTGTGAGTTGACCAAATGTGTTTAGGGAGGAAGGTGTAAGTAATCACTAAACAAACCCATTTGTATTTGTAGCACCAACTTCACTGCCATGGCATGGTTCCTGCATAAATCGGGTATCCTGGAAAATTGTTTGACAAAGCCACTAGTGACAGATGAACATTAAGGCCATTGCCTTAACAGTTGCAATATGTATGTTGGCATGCCTTTTGTGTATGTGCCATTCATACTCTTCACTGACAAGTTTAAAAGTTTACTACTTCACATTTAGACATACATGTAGTTGGAGACAGGTTTGTGTTACATCTGAGCCAAGTATAGTCAATTTGGAGCAATACTTTGAGCAGGTATTTGGTAGGAAATAAGTTGGATCTTACATTTATTGATGGATGTCGTCTTTATGTATTTACCACATATTGCAGGAAGATGGAATAACAATATATGCATATGCACATCATGGAAGTTTTGGAATGGATTGTAGTAAACCCATGGAATGAGCATCTTGATAAACAGTTGAGAGTCAATTGACCAAAGTTAACTTCACAACAGAATATACATCTGTTGTGGAATTAGAAATGCTGATGCAAAATACTGAAACTTGACTTTTTATAAATTTATTGTCACTTATTGGGGAATAAACATGCATGTGTGAATCCTATAATGTTTGAGTTATTATGATATACACATCTATTTCTCTGTAAAATAAATGAATTATTTGTTTGTAGAGTTCTGCCGAGGTCCTTCCATTGATGAAACCTATAAGCGATTTTTGAAAAAACTTAAACAGTATGAAGTCTTTATGGAAAAAGCCCAAAAAGCTAAGGTAAGGGTGAATCAGTTAATTAATTAACACTGTTTCTGTTATTGTGAGTCTTTGAGCAGATTGTTCATTTGTTAAAAAAATATTATAAACAAAAATGAAAAAAATAAATAAACAAGGTTTTAATACCCGTATATAGTTCAGCACAGTTATGCATGGGTCTTTGCCTTTCCCACTGCTTTTGCGACAACTTTATCCTCGGAATGGTCTTGGTTCTTGAAACCTTTTACACATTTGATACATGGAGGAAATCTCTGGGAAAAGTGAGAAGAACCATGCCAAGGAGATTAATCAGATGCACCTGTTTCCATTCAAGACATTGACTTTAGCAGGCCAACAACCTAAGCACTGGACTACTGCACCACCCATATCGCTGATTTATGCTCATGAGCTCTAATGATGTCTACTTTGGTCCTTTTTAAAAACCAAATTCTAGATGTTTCTTTCTCCAAATGGGTTGGGGGTGTGCACTTCCTGTCCACTGGTTTTAGGGTTTTTAAAAAATTACTGTTGTGTCTGAGTCTGCACTATTGTTAAAACATCTAACATACAGTGTGGGTAGACACCTTTGAATGAGGAGAGATAAAGAGATTGGAATGTCTTTTAATTCAGAAGGTAGAGATTCTTATAAGAATCAGCAGAAATTAAAATAGAGATGAGATAAATTACACTGGACAACAAAATGAAACTTTTTGTCTTCCACTGAGCAAAATGTGGGTGATCTTAGCTAAATGTTGGGTGCTGATTTCAAATCTGAAGTCAGAATTTGGCTAGGACGTCAGGTTTTTGAGATATGCATAAGGAGGAATTTCACCACTAACGCTATATTATGACTTATGTTATATGAACCATATAAAGCTTGAACAACAATATTTGGTATTCAAATGTTTAATGTGAAACACATTTGCCATAATCGGTCAACAGATGCTTAAGAAAGACTGATAAATGCAGTATGGAAGATATGAAACACATTTAACTTACCAGTAGGTACATTCCAAATGTTAAAAAAATGTTTCAGACACTTGTTGCGCTTACGTGAGGAATCAGTCTCCCTTTGGAGGAACCAACAGTAATCACCCATCATGTTGGGATTGAATTTACCCTGATATCTACTTTGCATCACCTTCATGTCTTGGTGGAACCTTTCACCATGCTCATCACTGACAACTCCTAGATTGGTTGGAAAAAAATCAAGATGCGATGCAGAAACTGCATCTTTAGAGACATCTTGGCCCCCATTTGCTGATACGCCATTAGCATGTTTTCCCATACTCAGCATAGTGCTCAGTTGTATACTTGCCAAGAAAGTTCTGTACAACTAAAATAAATGCTTCCCATGCTGCAGACTTCAGTGGGTTCAGCTTATTTTTTGAACCAATCTTCACACACGAGTTCTCGAATTTCGGACCCCACAAAAATTCCTTCTTTGAGGTTAGCTTCACTCTTGTCAGCACCAAACTTCTCTTAGGCACTTGAAGCCATCGCTATCTTTATCCATGGCTTTGACAAAGGTTTCATAAAGCCGAGTTTGATATGAAATGGCTGAAAGTAGACAGTCTGAGGGTCTACCAATGGCATATGTTGCACATTGTACCTGTCAACTATAGGTTCCTGTTGCATAGGCCAGTCTTTGCGGGTGTAATGGTTGGCATCATCACGGCTGTTCCAAAGACACAAGAAACACGTGTTTTGTGTACCCTAGCTACAATCCAAGAAGGAGAGAAATAACTTTGTGATCACCACAAATTTCCATTTATGATCCGAATAGCTTATCATTTTCAAGCCAACTGCATGAGCTATAGGAACCGAAGGTTTTTGGTTACCATGATGTAACAGCGCAGCTATGTGGCTTAGTTTGCTACATTCTATGAATAACCTTCATCCATCAGTCACATGCCATAACTGAAAAACATGACATCCAAGAGCAGTTTTCAGATTTGGAATCAGCGTGCGAAATACTACAAAGTAAGCATGATAGTGTTCAGTGTAAACAATTTACTGGGATAGTGATAGTTGAGGCATTTAAAAAATATCACTATTGTGATGATTTAGGGAAGACAGCCTTATGTTAATTCCTAACTCATTTTTTTTTGTTAAATGTTCTTTGTAAGTCAAGACGAAAAAGTAGGAACATTAGCAGATTCTCTGGCAATAGGTATAAATCTGTGATTTGCTCCACAAATCTCAGAACATTGTCCATAAAACACTCCAGGGTGTTGTGGAAGGACCCTAAATTGATATGCATCCTTGTGATGGTCCATGCATGGAGTACATCTGTTGAGGAAATGAGAGCACGAATGTTGACTGTTATTGGAACAATAAGGCAAGAGTCGATACTGTCGTATTAGATCTCTAGTTGGGATCATGTATAAGTCAAACTCTACATTTAAAAAATCTGAATGCTCATAACTTCAGTATCATTGGTGACCAATAACTTTAATAGATAATAAAGGGTCATTTACTTCATCTGGCAGGTATAGTAATCATAAGAAAGGGAGAGCTAAAATGATAAGGATAATTGCTGGAGCAATTGTTCGGATGGTTTCTACCTTTTGTCTTTTGAGGACTATTCGGGAGATGGCTTTATTTATAATCAAGGTGGTTGATACATAGCCTACTAATAAGTGATTATTACTAACAAATATTGCGTGGTCATGGAATAAAATTAACTGTTCTATGAGAGGGGATGATGAGTCTTAAAATTTAATTTGTTCTCATAAGGCCGTTTCTATAAAGTAAGGGCTCCTGTTTCTGAGAGATCATGGAAGTCAGCAGGTAGGCGGTTATCTCATTCTGATGAGGTATTAAAGTGGTTGGTTCAAGTAACTTTTTGTTGGGATGTTAACCTTTCTCAAACAATGAAGATAAATACTAAGACAGCGATGAAGGAAATGAAAGATCCTACAGATGACACAATGCTTCATTCGGTGAATTGGCCAGAGTAGTCTGAATAACGTTGAGGTATTCCTCTTAGTCATAAGAAATGTTGGGGGGAAGAAGGTGATATTAACTCCTGTAAATATTAACATGAAGTGGGCTTTTTTCATCTTGGGTGAAGAGTAGCCCCTGTTACCAGAGGGTACCAGGCAACTACGTAATAAGTATCATGAGGTATAATATCTGAGGAAGAATTTGATAGTACAATTCTTGTGAGATCACCAACTGTAAATAAGAAAATAAATCCTAAGGCTCATAACATTGGAGCAAAAATTTGATTACTGATCCACGGATGGTTGCTAATTATCTGAATACCTTAATTCCTGTGGGCAATAATTATAGTTGCTGCTGTAAAGTATGCTCCGGTGTCTACGTCTATTCCAACAGTGAATATATGATGAGCTCAGACGGTAAACCCTAGGAGACCAATAGATAGTATTGCATAAATCATTCCTAATGCTCCAAAGATTGGTTTCTTTTGGGAGAAGTGAGACACTATGTGTGAGATTATTACAAATCCTGGTAAAATAGGAATATATACTTCTGGATGACCAAAGGATCAGAATAAATGTTGGTATAAAATTGGATTCCTCCCCTCCTGCTGGGTCGAAGAATGAGGTATTTAAGTTTTGATCAGTGAGTAATATAGTGATGGCCCCTGCGAGTATTGGCAAGGAAAAAAGTAACAGGATTGCTGTGATTTTTACTGATCACACAAATAGAGGTATTCACTCTAATTGTAAGCCTTGTCATCGTACATTTATGATGGTTGTAATGAAATTAAGGGCGCCTGCCAAATGAAGTGAAAAAATTGCTAAATCTACTGAAGGTCCTGCGTGGGCTAGGTTATCTGAGAGTGGTGGATAGACAGTTCACCCAGTAAGTAATAAAGTAAGGGAGTAATCAGAAAGTCATATTATTTAATTGAAGAAACACTATATCTGAAGCCTCCAATTATTACAGGTATTACTAGGAATAAAATTATTACAAATGCATGAGCGGTGACGTGACGTTATACAGTTGATCGTCCCCTAATAAAGTTCCTGGTTGTCTTAATTCTGTTCAGATTAACAATCTTAATGATGCCCCCACTAATCTGGATCAGATTCCAAATAAGAAATAAAGGGTTCAAATATCTTTGGGATTTGTTGAAAAAATTCATCGCATACTATGTGGTGATTATAAGAGTGGATCTCGAGAGAAAGGTTTAAGAGGGAGGTTAAGTTGTTGAAGAATCTCAGGTTTAATAATTGAGAAGATTGATAAATTTAAGTGGTAGTATAAGGAGATTAAGGAGCCTATAGGTAGGTATATGTTTAGGCTCTATTATTATGATTACAAATCATTTTGGTAAGAACCCTAGGAGGGGTGGTAAACCTCTTAAAGAAAGAAGAGAGATAGAAAGAGCTAATATTAGCTCATTTATATTTCTCCCTTTACTTAGTTGTGAAAAAGAGGAAATATTAGTGTAAGAAATAATTAGGAAGATCATAAGGGAAAGGAGAAGATATGTTAGAAAGTATACTAGGAGTAATGTAGTTCTCAAAGCTAGAGCACACGTTATTCATCCTGTGTGTGAAATGGAAGAGTATGTTAATAAAATACATAATCTTGTTTGGTTGATCCCACCTAAGACTCCAATTAATCTTCTTGTTACGCCTAATAATAAAATATAAGTAGGGTGGGAGTTTATGTAAATAAGAAAGAGTGGGCAATTTTTTGTCAAGTAAGGAGAAGAAAGCAATGTATTCACGATATCCGTAAAGTAATATTAGGAAGCCAAAAGTGAAGAGGTGCTCCCCCTAACTTGATGAGGAGGAGAAGCATAAATAGAATTCTTCTTATTTTGGTTTGACTAAATAAATTATCTCAGGAGGAAGTAATGTAAAAGGATAGTATACTTGTTATTAGGATAGCCCTTGATGCAAGGGCTTGAATACTAAAGTATTTAATTGCTCTCTCCCTTTCGAAAAGGGAGCCAGTTCCGGAGAGAATAGGTAGGAATCTTATTAATTAATTTCTAGACCTACTCAAACACCTAATCAGTGGCGGAGGAAAGGGAACTAATAGTACCTAAAAATATAAGGAATAGGAACATGAATGGAAATGTTTTGTAGACATAATGGAGTAGTTGAATTTTCTAGAAAATGTTGAAGGGGTCTATAAAAAAATTGAACTGTAGGTAGTAGTAAAACAACTTCGATGTCGAAGATTAAGAAAGACCACTAGTAAGAAAAATCGAATAGAAAAGGGTACTCGAGTTGATCCCATATGATCATAGCTGCACTTGAAAAGTCAAGACTTTTCTCAGTCTTTAACTGCAGGGTTTCTAACTATTCAGCCAATAATTAGTGATGTGGTTCTCAATAGTATAAGAATTCTGGAGATAGTTATTAAGGAGGACATAGATATTGAGCTTATTAGAGCAGCCATTTTTTACAACATCAGTGTAATCCGTTATCCAGCTCAATATTTCCCAAAGGGTAATGCAAACATTACGATTTTTTTAATTAACAGGTAAAGGCTTCTTGGCTTCCATTGGTAGGCTTAGAGAGTTGACCTTTCATAGTATAGATCGAAATCACATAAATAATATTCACTTTAAGCCTTTGGTATAATAAAGTTAGAGTGAAGGGTTTAAGGTGAAACCTACTGTCCGGATGCAAACTGGATCTTATATTTTAAAGTATAAAACTGAGAGGGGTTGTATTGACCATTTTTAATTAAAAGTTTAACACCATAAGATAAGTTACCTCAAAACTAAGAATCTCACCAGTAAATACAAGTGTACAAGAATAATCATACTATGTCTACAAAATGTCAGTATCTGGGTGGAACCCAAAGTGATGTGTAGATGAGAAGTGCTGGGATATTGTTCATAGGAGGCAGGTTAAGAGAAAAGTGGATCCAATAAGAATATGAAGACCATGGAAACCTGTTTCTACAAAGGTTGAGCCATAAGCACTATCTGAGATAGTGAATGAGGTTTCTTTGTATTCTCCTGCTTGTAGAAAAGTGAAATATAGTCCTAGGGGGAAGGTGAAGAATAACCCTTGGTTGGCTTCTTTAAACGTTCCTTGTATAAGAGCATGGTGGGCTCAGGTGACTGGTACTCCTGAGGCTAGGAGTACCACAGTGTCTAGTAAGGGTACTTGAAACAGATTGATGGGAGTGACTCCTGTGGGAGGTCATGAAAATCCAATTTCTATAGTGGGAGCAAGCCTTGAATGAATGGAAGTAAGCTCAGGAGAAGGTGAGGAAGAAGCAGATCCTTGAGAAGATCAATAGGATTATCCCTCATCACAGTCCAGATAAGACATTTGATGTGTGGAATCCTTGAAAGGTTCTTTCTCGGATTACGTCTCGTCACAACTGTAATATTGTAAGGATGGTTAATAGAATCTTATTAGAAGTAGAAGAATATTAAGTAAGTGAAATCAGAATGCAAGTCCGGTGATTAACAATAAGTCTCCAGTAGCCCCATTTAGAGGCCATGGGCTTAATTCCACTAAGTGGAATGGATTTTGGTTATTAAAGGTTTGGAGGTAAGGTTTATAGTTTTATTATGCATTATTTTGGGGGGGGGGAGGGGAGAGGTGGAATTTTTAGGTATACATGTCCTAGTGGTGTATTGGATAGCATGCTAAGGTTTCATTTTGGCAGAGTATTAAGACACCTAGGTTTAGGAGGAGAAGGGTTGGCAGTAATGGTGAGAGTTTTGTGTGGAATTGTTTCTCGTGTATGTGTGTTGGTGGGGGTTGCTTTTTTTACTTCGCTTGAGCAGAATGGGTTGAGTTATTTTCAGATTCAGAAAGGGCCTAATAAGGTGCGGGTTGGAGGGATCTCTCAACCTTCGACTGGTGCTGTTAGATTGTTTTCTAAAGAGTTGGTTGGTTCTGTGCAGTCTAATAGTTGGTCTTTTGGCTTTTTTTTCCTTTCTTGGGTTTGTATTTGGCAGATCTTGTAGATTTTTGCAACATAAATAGAAAGAAAATTACTTGGGGTTTTTTTTTACCAGCTTCTTTTCATTACTAGAAGTGGTTAATGTAGTTAAATTCCAGCAATCTTTCTGTTGTCAATAGTACTGAAGGATTAGTTTTGGTATGCAAAATAACCCTGATAATCAATGCCAGGTGATCACCAAAACAGTAAGTTCTGTTACTAATGTGGTAATGGCAAAAGCCTGAAATAACTGCATTTCTCTGAATACAAATAACTTTTCTCTTTTCTTGTAACTATTTATTTATTTTTCTTCTTGCTCTGATCATCTACTGCCTTGTCATGATGCATTCTGCTCAACAAAATGATAAGCCTTATCTTTCTTGGGCGCACAACTCACCATGGTGATGTTTCCTTGATACCAAATTCAGAACTATGAAATTCTCGTAATTCGTAAGCCTTCATCAAACCAGGTGTGTCTGGCTTGTTTTGGCAGAGCGTCTCCACAATTATCAGTCCTTTCTCAAGTAGTGCTTCAGCAAGGGGCATGCTTATGAAGAAATTGTCTGTTGTTATGCTGTGACTTATGCTCTCAATTGACTGCATTACTGCTGCAAAATGCTTGATCGAAGATTTCTCTGGACTTTTCAGCAGGCTATTTTCCAGTGCAGACAATCCGTCATTGGCATACCGAGTGAACTTGCATCAACTGTTCATCTGCTGTCTCACAATCACTGGGAACAAATCTCTTTCTGCAGTTAGCAAGAAAAAGATCTTGTACTTATCTAAAAGTTGCCATGAGGTCTATTTGCAGATGAATTCTCTTGTCCTTTTTTCATCAACCCTCAGGAGACAGTGAATATCCTCAAATATTTCAATAGATGTTGTGGGTCTGTGTATCAGGTTTGAAAATTGGTCTCCGAACATCTCCAAGGGGAATGTCCCAGTTTTTTTCTTATATTCCTACCGAAAGAGAAAGGCCCACAAAAGACAGAAGCTCATTTTCAGATATATCTTTGCATTCTTTCTCTCCTTACTGCTGCTGTTCTTCATCCTTCAAGATTTAAACACTTGCAAATTTCTCAATCATGTTGTTAAGACAAAATGATCCCAGGAATCTTTAGGTGATATTTGTTCTGGTGCAGGTCCAAGAGAGTTCCTTATGTTGTGGCTTGGTGTTTTTCCTTGAGTGGGAGGGTTTGCTCCACTATGTGCCATTGCAGCTGAGTCTAATTGTCTTCAGGTTCCTCTTCAGAAGACTCAGAAAAACTATTGTCGTCACTAACACAAGATTCTTTGCATAAACTGGATACCTGAAGCTGACCAGGTTGGTGAATCTTCTGTTCCTCCAATGTTCAACGACCTCCTCAGGTTCATAGTGTGGTTCATCAATGATACCATATTCATAACACATTCTAGTCTCTACATTTGAGTATCATTTTAATACAGATAAGTACTAAAAATATTTGTTATGCATGGCATCTACTTAGCATATTAGCATTTACAGTTGACATGTATACATTTGTATAATAAAATTTGCCATGGGTATCTACCAAACAAATTAATAATATAATGGTAACAATGAAGTATAAAACATATACGATTACTATTTTGTCTCAAGTTTTATGACATATAATATATGAACATAAACATAAAGAAATTAATGAATACTCGCAGTGAAATATCGATTAATTGTAAAAACACTGCACCGCTAAACATTTTTTACAGTTTAGAATGTCAAAAACATACATGTAACAGATGTTTTCACTGTCCTTTGAAATAGTTTTTCCATCTCCATATGAAGATTTGTATGTACCAAATAAATCCTGAAAAAAACACTAGGTAGAACAAAGGTTTCTATTTGATTTACAACATTGAAATAAACAGGGTTGGTGAGACACAACGACTGGAAAATTAGCTTACTAATTTAAAATTTTTCTCCCGTACCAATATAATTTTTTTATGAAATTATAATTCATAAATATTTGTCACAACATAGTATAAAAATACAGAGAGAGCCAAGTTGACAAATGCATCCAAAGGTTAAAGGCTGCCGTGTACAATTTGCATGACTTTATGAGAGAGATTGTGAGATGAAGGGTATTTATACATAATTAGGATTGAAAAAGATAGATAGTAATTGGTCAGCTTCACTTGTTATTGATTAAGTAGTTTTTCAAGCTTCGGTGAGTGAGCTTAACGGGTGAATTGCTTCTACAAAATATACAGTATATATATACTCTTATCTTGTGTTAGTGTCAGTTGTATTGTGTTGAGATGTTAACCTATTATGACGAAGCTGAGATTAAAGTATCAGTGACACTCAGAGCTTGCGGTGATTGCCATTTTGACTGATCTAGAAATCTTACCTAAACACTGAATTGTTTTTTCATATCTCTGCTGAAGAGTGGCCCTTTATGAATATGTTCTTTGGATTGGCAGCTGCCATATAACTGCCTTATTTGATGTGGATTAATTGGAAACTGTGGAGTAAAAAATCTAATTTGTAGTTTGAGCAATTTAGGACAAATTTAAAACATCGGTACGACTAAATGTGATATGGTGAACTGAAAAAGATGGCTGACTTTTGTTGTATTCACGAACACACGTGTGGTTTGCAAGTTTATTATCAAAACGATTAGATAACATGTTTTACAATTTCATTCTTACTAAAATGTGTTTTATTGCACTATCTCATTGGTCTCCCCACAGTTTTCTGTGGTTTGTATCCCAGCTAAGCATTGAACTAACTGGATTTTTGTAACAAAAATATTTTATTATTAACTAAAGAAATTCTAAGTTTTCTCTTTGGAAACTACATGAATATTTTCAGAGGCATGGCTGATAACTCTTCCCAATTTGTGGTAGGTGGGTTAAATTGTCATCTCGAGTATGAGAAACTAATTTTGATTTTTAAAAAACAATTAAATTTGTTTCACTTTGGTTAAAAGATTCTTCAACATTGGTTCGGTAGTTCCTGACTGGTCAGCTTTGATCGTCATTGTCCTCAGGACTAAATCCTGATGATGGTGCAAAATGTAAATCCATTTATTGGTTACTTTATTAACAGTAACAGAACAGGAAATAATTTTCTGTTGTTTTACATCTGCTTTTAGAAAGAACTTCAGACTACTGTGAGCTCAGCTCAGCTCAGTTAGTACTGACAAAAAGGAAATTAGTAAACTTAATATTAGGGTTAGGGTATTAAAACAAAATAATATCAAAATTGTTTTAGTTTTCTTTTTTCACTTCACATATTTTCATATGAAATATTTTTGAGAACTCTATAGTAAATATGCAGGTGTGCAAATCCTTTTGGACTGATTGTTTGTAGAGGGCTAAAATAGAACTGGCTGCTTGTATCAACAGATTACACTTGAATAAATGTGCAGCAAAATGGAATTTTATATTCATTTTCCAAGTTCATTGAACTTAATGAAGAATTATTTAGTTAAGTTTTCTATATTTGTAATATGCTATACTAAATATATTGATTTTCTCATTGATCTTTGAAAAAAAGCAAGGTTCTTTAAATTTTCTTTTAAAATCTATTTCAGGGTATGCAGTACTTATCTACTTTTAAGGGTTTTTTTATTTAATTAAATATTAGCTGCGCTGTCTATAATCAGTTCTGGTTAGAGGAAGTGATAGGACTGCGGATCAAGTATTTTGCAGCGATGTGGCTATCATTGTGAAGAATCTTCACCTGAATAGATGGTGTAAATGCATGATTTTAATTACAGATAGAACAAACTTTATAAATAGATAGGAGGAATTGCATTTCCAACAATAGTGCGGCTGGTACTTTAGAAGATTTCCACAATGTTTGCATCTCTTGTCAGTTGACATAAGAAGGTACTAAAACCATAGTGGGCAACACAGAAACTAGAAATTAGTCAGATGAATAGAGATCAGGGTATTTAACAGGAGACTAGATTTTTTGTCGTCTCTTCATTAGTAATAGCGTTTAGAAAACACTAGTCTGCTTACTGTTCATCACGGATAAAATTACTGAATGCAGTTTTAGAAAAAATTTGGAAGCAAGTTAAATTGAATAGAATGGTATGTTACCTATTCTGTCTCTTTATAATCTCAAAGAAATTTTTAGATTTAGTAATTCTTCATTGTGTTGTGAATGTTTCATGTATACTGATTCCTGGGAAGGAAATAACGCATGATAAACATATAAAACGCAAAGTCTTAGCTAGTGAAGGCTACTTCATGTGACAGATTGCAGCCCAGCTTCATTTTAGAGGGTGAGAGCAGTTTGCATGACTGAGGAAAATACATAAAACTGGCATTGTTGATAATGGAAGTGTTTGAGGAAGAAATCTCAAACTGCTTAAAGTATCTCTGGTATGCTTTTACATGGCAAATGATCAGCTAGTTGGAGAATTGGAAATGGCCTGGCTGCAAATATGATGATGATGTTTTTGAAGAAAACTGCAAGAGACTTTAAAGGCAAAGTGGTCACAACAGATATGAATCTGGCTAAAAACCATTCCTGAGAATAGGCAACCCCATAAGTCTGAAATGGGCAGCAGAAATGAATTTATTAACTTTTTACCAACAATTAGCAGCTGTTTGTTCAAAGGCAGATCAGTGAGTGTAGAACAGCTAAAGTGAAGCATTGCAGTGGATCATTACAAGTGTATGGCTGCGTGTCTGGCAAAGGTGCCAGAAATTGGAATAGTGAAGATATATTGACTTCTAGTAGCAGATACATGCAGGTTTTCATCCATAATTCCATTTCCTCTAGAAGACATCCTATTGGGCAGGAATTCTTCTTCCAACAAGATAATACCCAAGTCTAGGTTTTCCATATGCATGTGAGAACTTGCCTTAATTTATCATATTGTTATGATTTGGGTGTGTTGCTTTCAGTTGATGATCCAAGTGTTCTGTTGAATTTGTGTCAGGAAAATAACTCGAATGCCCTGATTCTTCTTCCAGATTATGGTCAGGGAAGATATATAGCATCATCACCTGGGTTTTGGAGAAGTCCAACAAAAGCCTCCAAGCCTAATGTGCGTAAACCACAGGTCAAGTAAGGAGGATGAAGTGTCATGTTATGGGCTGCATTTGGCATGGTGAGAAACAATTTGTTCCCAAAGGATGTCTCAATTCTGTCAGGTACATTGCCATTTTAGAGAAAAATCTTGAATGCATCAAGTGTAGACTAATATATCTGTAATAATACATGCTTTCGGATGTACTTTTTAGCTGCATTTTTCCTGGTTGAGTAATGTATTAATATGTTTGTGTGTTTTCCATGGTATTTCAATGTTGTCAGAACAATCAAATGTTTGAAGATATTTGGAAAAGTTGTGTAATGGACTGTGATGGTGAAAATGGTTATAAAATCTTTGTTTGCAAAACTTCCAATTTTACTCTGGGCCAAAAATTAACACTTCTTGGTTGCAGTGTCTCATTAACCTCGCTGATGGATAAGGTATAGTGACTGACTACTATTTGTTTTAACTTTCTGCGCTATAGATTGCATTTTTTCCTTTCTACTTAAATTATGTTTTGAATACTGAACTTTATGCAAAGTCATTTGTGCTTTTTCGGTCATTCCATAAACTTTTTAATTAAGTGGGTGCATTTTGAGCAGTCAAGGCTAGAAGAAAGGGTAGAAAACCAAACAAATGCCAAGTTATTCTCATTTTTGTAGATTTTTTAAATTTTCATTTGTAGTTCAAGAAAAGGTTGTGATTGGATGGAAGCAAGTTAAACCAGGCTGATAAAGACTTGAATAAATACCAGTTTTTACTGTTTTGAAAATGCAAAGATTCTAACAGATATATATTTTTTCAAAAAATTCAGTAAATTCTAATACAAATAATTAATTCCCATCAATTTCTTTGAACAGACGTTGGTGTTTTAACAGAATTGTGAAGAATTTATGTGCAGTAGGACACAGTCGAGACTGATCACTTTAATGATAAAATTTTACAACTCAGTAGAGAGTTTTATTTTAGTTGTTAATCTTCAGATGGTACAAACCAGTTCTTGTAAATTTATTAAAGCGTATTTCAGTATTTATCAAGCAAAATGAGAAAGGAGATGCTGTACCTGATTAGTGAGCTTTTGGAAATAAACTATGCAAATAAGTTAGTTTCTTAATTGCTACAAAACTTTTAACTATTTAAAAAAAATGCATACACTGTTGACAAAATTAATCTCTTGTGCAGAACATCTCTATCATTTGTATCACATCCCATTATTATTATTGTGAAAGTATCTTGTAAGAGTTACAGAATGTAACATATTCTGCACATTTGTCCCACTAACCTACTGCAACATCCCTGATGAACTTGGATTAAATGAGGAATTCATTATAAAATATTTTATAATTTAAAATTTTTTTTGAAATTTCCAGTGTGTGTGGAAGGAAACTATCATATATGGTTCTCTCTTAAATGCATCTTCAGAATTTTCACATTGATGCAGTGTCACAAATCAGCGCTTGGTTGATAATACAAATGTACTGTTGGGAAATGTAAACATTACCTGAAGAATATTTAAACAAATGCTATTACTTTTATATCAGATTTAACTGATATTATATATATATATTATAGAGATTTTATCTGTTTTGGTTTGAATTTTTTCTACATAACATTTCTAAAATTATGAAAATGTTAAGAAAACAACAAAAATATAGTGTAGTGTAGGTATTGTTGTCTGTACAGTTGAAGATATAGTTTTAACCACTGTCCCAACTTTGCATGAACTAAGAAAATTAGAAAACTTCACAGCAGTAAGCAGGAGGAGTTACGTGTGTGTTAGTTTTAGCTTTGGTGACCAAGTAAAACCAAAATTTAAAAAAACCGAAACACTGGCTGTGGAAAGAATCAAAACTCCATCTCTCATAGCTTGTTGGTAACCTGTTTTAATCAACTTGCCCAGAGTACAAATTTCCTGACTTCAGGCTTAGAAACTACTTTTTCAAAATGTTCTGACATTGAAGGCTCCAATTTGTGGAGAAGTTATTAGTAAACTGGATGTCACCAGTGAAAAAACAACAGCTGCATCTTATCGTGGCTGTCCATTTTTTCTTATAGGAACCAGTTAAAACAAATTGTAAGAAGTTAACTTTTTCTTCACTAAATAAGGTATTTGTTTGTATAATACCTAATTTATGGTTATTTGCTTCAAATCACTGATGATGTTCAAGGTACCAACCAACTCCTATTATGTACTCGATTGAATGCTTTTATTGAATTTCTTGAAATAACAAATATTTAAATTTATGTGACTTTAAATAAAACTACTTTTGCTTTAGACATTGGAACCCATACATTCTATGCATCCATGCCACATGAAATGTTTTAGTTTCTTTGGCAGAAAGTTATGGCATTGCACATAGCTGTTTGAAAGATATTACAAGTTTATTCTTGCTAAATTGTTTTGAAATTAATGGGTTTGCTTTCAGAGAATGTTTTCTTTAATGTGTCTTTATTAACAGACTTCTCCGTTTCATTTCAATATGTATCTAAGAATGCACTAATAGGTATTTACTAGGAGAGAAATCATTGCAGTATCATCACTTTACTTATCAACTGTTCGCCAAAGATCTTTTCAGCATAAAAATACAAAATGTACTGCCATCTGTTTTACTTAACGTTTCTTGACAATACATACTAAATATATAAATGTATGGATTCTATTGATTGACCTTTCCTCTTCCCTGGGCTGCCTGCATCAGCTATGATGGTTTCCTGCCTACAGTACCACTAATTCCTAATTAAATGTATAGATGAGCCCCCTACTTGCACTCTTTCAAATATTAAACCTATGGCAATTCTCTTACAGCTGCATAATCAGGAATTGTAGAAATAATGTGACATCACCTATCAAAAAAAACATCAGTGGATCAGAGTAAAAGTTGAAGATGCTGTCTCTCTCGCACTCCTGAAACACATTCTGATAATTGTGATGAAAGTAATAAAACACACAAAACTACTTATCTAAGCTGTCTGCAAACTTAAAAAAATTAACTGATGATTCATTGATATAAATCTGTATTCTTTAATTTACATAATCATAGTCATTGTAATATTGACGCCTTTATGCAACGCAAATTCTAATGTGGTTATATTTTTCAGAATTACTGCAATAGCACGAAAATTCTCACTGGCCGAGAGACTGCAGTCATGAAGTTTGGGAACAGATGGCTTTTTTTTTTTCCTTTTCACACTTTCAAAGAGAATATCTACTTTAGATTTTAAAAGGTAAAATGTTTGTTTTAGTTTCGTGAGTCTGTACACTTTTTTTTGAGGTGGTGGGTGTGTGTTAGGTTGCGTTTGTGTGTTGGGAGCTGGGTCGGTTCCACGTTCGGCCGTCACAGCTGTTTATGAGTGAGGCCTTATTTCGACCCGTGTTTTGTGTATGTGTACCTATTGCTAGTGAGAGCAGCGGGCTACCCAACTCCTCCGTAAATACGGCAGGAGAGGTAGGATTTTTCCAGGCTGAACCCTCGGAGCAGAGTTTTCTCTCTGTGTGTCCTTAGAAGCTGAGAGGGGAGAGTTTGGGCCACTTTTTATTTTTATTAAATCCAACAGGAGTATGGGGGTGGGGTGGGTTCTATTTTTTATTTTTTGTTGGTGAAAAATGGATGGAGTCGCGTTCTCCCTCCGTTTCCTAATTTGTTGTGGTCAGTCCTCCCACGTTGGGGGATCAGAGATTCCCAGATGGTAATATTTAGAGGTGATCATGTGATCATCCCACGTAGGGGGACCGAAGGCTCCCTGGCTGGTGGAAATGCCGGGAAGTAGCCTAGCGGCCAGCGCCCCATTCCGCACCACCGTCTTCTTTTGAAAATCCTTTGATGTTAGTTTGGACTGTAAAGGGTGGATAGTAGGAACGGAGACAGAAACATGGTTAGTCCATTTACGGGGTTGATGTTTGGGGAGGAGTACTTTACAAATAAATAGAGGCTTGCACTGACAGAGGGAGGGGGTTAAGTTGGTGGGGGAGGTGGAAATTGAAATTATAGTAAGATTTAGGATTTCAAAAGATCTCCGCAGGTCGTCTTAAAGATTCTGAAATTACAAAATTGCTGAAAAAGCAAGAAAACTAGAGAGAAGTCTTCTGTTCCTAAGAGTCTTCTAGATTAGTTTCGTCTGAAACAAAAGAAAGGGAGTGACGAAAGACAAGGATAGGGTGGGGTTGGTCTAAGGTGATGGCTGAGGATGGTGTGATGTCAGGATGTAGTTGTAAACGGTGTTGTGGGGTAAGATGTCTGTCCTAATGTGTTGTTGATGAGCCAGATGGATGAATAGATTACTCTATCATTTATACTGGTGACTGATGACGTGCGTGATGTTTGATCGCTAAGTAATGTTTTACATGAAGTTATGAGTGTTAGATGTGGTATTTGTTGTGACCGACATTTTTACGCTTTATCGTTCAATTATGCTTGTGTGGTTGAGGTGAAGTTACGAAAGTCTAGTACCTCGAATCCATGATGTCGAAGAATGAATAAGTGTGTTGGAGGACTTGAATCATATATAGTGCAGAGAAGGAAAGCAGAATAATATCAAGTCACGGACTAGGCACCACAGCTCATATCAGAGGACATGAGATATACAATGTAGTGCCGTCTCGTCCTTCTCATTACATCTGAGACATTTCGGTGAGTTAATAAGCTTCCCTTTGTGTTTGTTCTCCTGGTGGGGAGTACGTTTCTTAGAATTTTCCAGTGTATGTCAGAGGTGTATCCATCCACGAGGCGGTTTATACTGCTATTCCAAATTCTATCCCATGGAAGTGGGCCTGAATTTAGGGTTGTTTACCACTTCCCCTGTAGTCCGGTTCTGTGATCGGGCGTGATGACAGGAATAAGTATATATCACGTTGGGATAATTGTTCTAGATCATGCTGTGTGTTATGTCTGTGTTGGACTTGATCCAGTTAGTGAGGGCGCTAACCTGGTAGTCTGTTAGCATGTTTTTCTGTGCTCTGTATAGTTTGAGTTTGTTAGTTAAGACATGCATCCCGCTAGGGGCGCGATATGCCTTAACTAAGTGGTCTAGGAGTAGCTGGTGACATCTTGGTCTATTTTCGGTGGTTCTAATGACGTTCGGTATATATATAAAATGTGTTGCACCTGTTTTGCTCTCTAAGTTTATTATATTTAGCCCATCTTGGCTTCTGGGGAGTCTTATTACCTGTTTATTCGCCAGGTGTTTGCGCCCTTGCCACAGGAACCGATCGATCTCGGCGTCTATGGCGGTACGCGCCCACGCTGGCATTCCTATAATTTTGGCCTTGTAATATATTTTGGGTGCGGCGTATGTATGTATGAGTTGTGATTTTGTGAGATAGGAGAGGTTTGAAGAAGACCATGCTGTTAGTAAAGCCTTGATCTTGTTAATGATGGCTGTCCAGTTTTCTTTTTGTGTGTTAGTGTGTGCATTAGTGGGGAAAAAGATGCCTAGTAATTAATTTTATTGGCCTTCCACCCTCGTCACACTGTGACTTTTAGGCGGCTTCTGGGTGCCTCCCAGCCATGCCGCTGTTGTCGTCGTCTTGTTGATTTGAGCTCCCGAGGCCCTTTCGTAGACCTCGAGAGCTCCGAGCGCCTCCAGGCTATCCATGTCCTGCAGGAAGAGTGTGGTATCATCGGCATACTGCTGGACTTTGACGCCACCTATACCCCTAATGTTTCCATTAGAGCGGATATAGGCCGCCATCGTTTCAGTAGTGAGGACATAGAGCATGGCGCTCAGGGGGCATCCCTGCCGTATGCCTCTAGTTGGGTGGATAGGCGAAGAGAGGAAACCGTTTTGTTGTATCTGTGTGGTGATGTCCTTGTAGAGGATGCGGATGAAATTAACGAAGTACTCTCCAAAGCCTAGGGCTTTAAGTGTTCTTATCAGAAAATTCCAATCTACCCTGTCAAAGGCTTTCTTCTGATCTACGGCTAGCATAATTCCAAGGGAATTTTCCGTGTCTAGCCTACTTGTAATTTCTCTACCAGGAACTGCACAGGTCTGATCGGCACTCGTAACTTTACCGATTACTTTGCCTAGCCGGTTTGCTAACACCTTAGTGATAATTTTATAATCACTATTTAAGAGACTTACGGGCCTCCAGTTCTCCAGGTACGCCCCGTCGCCCCCCTTCGGCAGCAGGACGATGGTGGCGGCACGCTGGGATTCTGAGAGGACCTCCCTACTGTATGCGCTATTCGCAACGAAAGTCAGGTCGTCTGCTAGGAGATATTCAAATCTCTTATAAAAGTCTAGCGTAAGGCCGTCCTTTCTGGGAGTCTTGTCTTTATTTGAGGCCCTAATGGCCTGTTTTATCTCATTTACGTTTACGGGCCCTTCGCAGAGTTCGGCGTCTAGGGGGTCTAGTTTATTTTCCAGACACGCCAAGATTTCGTCCTGAGCTGAAGGACAAGTGTCTTCTCTAGTGTATAGTTCACTATAAAACCGAGACTCTTCATCTAGGATATCCTCCAGGTTTGTGAGGGTCTGGCCGTCTTTGTTTATTAATTTATTTATTGTTTTCCTATCACCATTCGCTTTATCTAAACCACAGAAGGACCTCCTACAGCCTTCACCGTTCATGGCCGGTACTCGGGCCCTAATCCTCGCTCCTTCTGTTTTGTCTGCCTGGATGCGGTTGATCTTGGTTTGGATGGCTCGTATTTTATCTTTGTTGTCTAGCCCTAAAGCGGCCTGTTTAAGCTCTAGCTTTAGTTCCTCTTTAAGTCTAGATTCTATGTATAACTTATATAAACTACGTGCCTGACTGTACCTTATACTATAGTTCCTTAATCTGTCCTTACCTAAGTCCCACCATTCCAGGGGGTCGGCGAACTCGTCCTTGCGCAGGGACCAGTCTCTCCAGATGTTCTGGACGCTCTCGACGTACTCCGACTCAGTCAGAACAGCGTTGTTGAGCTTCCATAATCCGGGTCCTCTGGTGTTCGCTTGAATCAAGAAGCCGGCCGTGACCTGGGAATGGTCACTCCACGCGATAACGTCGTGTGCCACGTCTTGGAGTTGCCTAGCCATGTGTTTAGAAGCGTACACTCTGTCTAGTCTAGTGGCTACACTATATTTTTTACTATAATGAGTGTACAACAGCGCGTTTGGGTGTTTATATCTATACGCATCCACCAGGCCAAACCGCGAGCACATGGTCTGCAGCTGTGGCGCTCCCATCAGATGCGTCCTACTTTTAATGTCTGATCCCTGCCTGTCTAGCTCATGGGACGGGACGCAGTTGAAGTCACCTGCAATGTATATGTCGTCTGCAGGGTATGACCTAAGTTCCTGCTCTAGAGTATCATTGAAGCGCAGAAAGAACGCTGTCCGCTCCTTCGCAACGGTAGGGGCGTACACCGATACAATCATTACTTTTTCTTTGGAGCTGGTTTTGGTAGCTGGCTATGACGATTCGTCCGTCGTCGTCTTTGTAGGGTGTGTTCTATCTTTGGCTGCATGTTTGGGTGAAAGAGGATTGCGACACCTTTCTTCCTACCTATTGGGTCTAGGCTGGTTACTGCTAATCCATGCCAATTGGTAAGATACTTATCTACCTCATGGTTAGACTGCAGATGCAGCTCTTGCATGCATATTATTCTGTCGTGGGTGGTGTGTGATAGTTGATCTAGGTAGGTATGCCAATGTTTGTTGAATTTTATCCCTCTTAAATTCAGGGATAAGATTTCCAAGCGTCTAGACATAATCATTAATCAGAAATCAACATCCAGGGTCGTTTTCCTAATCGAAGCCGAAAGGTCTGTCCAAATGGAAGTGACACCTCTCAGGTGGGCACTTCCATGCCTTCAGCCCCTTGAGTTTTGGGAGGGGCTATTTTCTGGATCACCACGGTGGGCTCCATGTTGGTCTTTTCCGTGGTGACGTCCTTCGGCTGTTTGGTCGCCGTGGGGGTGTTATCCACCTTTCTTTCTTTCTTCTTCGGTGGGGTTTGCGGGTTGGAGTCCCGTACTGTCCTTTTCGGTCCCTTGGACCGGGACGGTCTTTTGACAGAGACGACCACCAGGTCGTCTTCTTTGTCAGAGCCAGTTTGCGTTATAAGTGGCTCTGGCGGATCTTTCCCCACCTCTTCCGGTGCTTCCTCTTTGACGCTAGGTGTTGGTGTTGTTTGTTCCTTTTGTTGTCCGCCCTTGGGTTCAGGCGCTCTTGTGCCCTCCGTGGTGGTCTGGGGGTGCGGGTCGCTTACCTGTTCCCGTTCCGCTCCTGTCGGACAACTGAAGCGGGTATGTCCCGCTGTCCTACAGATGCGGCAGAAGGGTGGCGGTGCGGGCTGATCACGGTAGAACACAGAGAAGCTATATGTTCTTCCGTCGATGACTTCTCTTATTCTCCGGGGTATGGGCTTTCGTAACAGCATTTTTCCGCTTCTCTGCCCTGAGAGAAGCGGAAGTCCCGGAATACAATCGTACTTGAAGGGTATGAGGACTTGCCCATACTCCTCCAAGATTTGCTGGGGCATCCTGCATCCCGTAGTTAGGGGGAGGCCCCTTATTTTTACCCATGCGAGGGGGGAGGCCCCTCGCATGACGTGGCTGGTACCTTGATATTGAGGGCCTTGGTACAGAGCTCCTCAGCGTCTTTGGTGGTGCGGCAGATGACCTCTATTGCCCCGCCGTAGCTGGGGATTACCGCCCTGACGCGTGGCAGAAGGCCGGCCTGGCTCAGGGCCCTGCCGACGTCATCACAGAAGACGCCGGAGGCCGGCGTAATGAATAAGGAGCTCTTACTCTCAAACTTGAGGCTGGACGCATCTTGGGGGTCCATCTCAAGCTTTTTCAGAAATTCCCCGAAGGACGGTATGTCACTCCTTGCCCCATTGTCCTTCGTGGCAGGTGTCGCCGTAGCCGTATTGTTTACGGCGGCGGCGGCGGCGTAGGTGCTCGTCGATGGCTGGGGTTCCATCGCTTTGATCTGGGTGCGGCTTGTTGATATTCCGGCTGGCTCCCTTTGTCCTTTCGTCTGCCGCTGGCTGGCCTGGCTAATCCTCCGAGGTGTCAGATTCCAAGGAGTGGCAGAGTTGTTGATAGTAAGAGGGGGGGGCAGGGGGGGGTTTTATAGCACAGGGGAGGGTGGGATGTTGTGGGAGTCGAACTATCTAGGATGAGGGTGGCGGTTTGCCTGCTGTGTTTATTTTTATTTTCTTATATTTTACCCTGGTTCTACTGTTTCTATGTATTGCTACGGAGCTATTAAGTGTATACCAGGGGTTTTTACAACTAAGGCTGACTACGCGTGGTTCCTATTCTAATTTTTTCCAAGGGAAAAAGCTAAAGACAAGGTTAAGAATTATAAGTTTTTTCCTTACTGAAAAGCGGAGGGTGCAAAGTGCCTAAGTCTTTGAGACTTTTACCAGTTATCTTATGCGGGGAGTGGGAGGAAAGTAACTAAGTCCTAGATTCTAAGGGGTCTATAAGGAATGGGAGTACGTACTCCTAAGTTCTAGACTTTTATAGTTTAAACAGAAAAGGACTGAGTCTTCTGACTCTTATTATCAATGTAACTATCTGACACTATTTCGCGGTGCTAAGGGGGTTGGTGATGCGGGAGTCAAAGACTTTTACGGGGGGCTAGAAGTATCGTCCCACAGGACTTACTCAGTGGTGACCTAGTGTCCGTCCACTGCCAACCTAAACAATTTCAGAGCCCTAAATGTCTAGCGAAAGAGAACACAGCGGACAAAACGTGCTTCCTAACTAACACGGGAGTCTGATCTATAATAGGCGAAGCACAGAAATTTTCAGCAAATCACAGAGAGAAAACTCCACAGCAAGAAAGTCAGTGAACTTACCTTTCGTTGCGCTGTCCGAAAAGAGGGTCAGGTACTACCACCGCAATGCGGGTTCCGAGACGTCGCAAGGTAAAATCCAAGTATAAGAACAGATACTACACTTTGATCTTTTTTTTTTTTTTTTTTTTTGTGTGGTGTGCCTACGTTTATTCAATCTAGAAAGTTTATGTGTGGTGTAAAATTGCGTGTGTTTGTGGTGTAGCCAGATCGGTTCCACGACCGGCCGTCTTAGCTGTTTATAAGTGAGACTTATTTACGTCTGATAGAGTGGATGTTTTTGCCTAATGAGAGTAGCCGGCTACCCAACCCCTCCCAATGGGGCGGGGAGGTAGATTTACCCAGGTGCTTGCTCTCGAAGTGGAGTTTTCTCTCCTTTCATCGCTAAGCTGCAAAGAAGAAATAAACATTAGTTTTGACATTCTTCTTCCGCCAACGTCGAAATCCGTAGTGGGCCGAGTTTGACCTCTGCCCCCTTGCGGTTTTTCTTTACATTTGATGAATGGTCGCTAGTCGGCCGTTTATGTTATTTACTCTTGTGTTTTTCATCCGGCGTCTTCTTCTTTCTTCTTTTCTGAAAAATAGAGAGGTGGATTTTCCACCGGTGGGTTCCTCCTAAGGTCGGAGTATTTTGGTTTTGAAGCACGTTCTCAGACGTGGCTAATTAAGCTCTTACCATCAAGCCGGCCTAACGCCTGGTTTATAAGCCAGGTATCCGAAAACAGTTCTCGGTCCAACTCACTGGAAGAACCGGCCGTGTATTTTCTACGAAGCGGCGGTAGATGGTTTCGGTGGAGTGAGTTTTTTTCCGCCCTCTAAAGTCCCCCGACTACTCCAAGCTCACTGCTGGGCAGTGAAGATCAGGAAGTTCGAAAGACGGTCCTTTTTACTGTGGGGGTTGAATCCAAAGGTGCGGCGGTACAGATTAAGTCTGTGCCGTCGGCCTTTTACTAGTTTTACCAAAACTTCGACTAGGTCCCACAGCGCCTCCTGCTGCGGACAGCTGAAGACGCTGTGGATTACCGTGGTCGTCCTGGCCTGCGCAAATGAGGCATTTGGGGGAGTCTATCAATTTCCATTTATGTTTCATTTCCCTCGAAGGGAGTACAAGGTGAATTAATCTTCCAATGGATGTCCGAGGTATAGTTGTCTAAGCGACAACTTTTGAACGGTCCCACAGTGCTTTCCACTGAAGGGTGCCTGAATTAGGATACTTTCCCACCTTCCCCTGTAATCGGGTTTTCCGTTATTACCGGAGCCGATGCCAGGTGAAGGTACAAGTCACGTTGCGTCAGTTTGCTTATGTGTTTAAAATTTTGGTCTAACTTTTACTTGATTCCCTATTAGGGTTATTTTGTTCTTACTCCAAGTTTCTATGGCTATTTTTTGGGAAACTATTTAGGTTATTGTTTAGTTTTTGGTGGATTCTAGGCTTTCCGCGTAGGGTAACTATTCCGTTATCCGCGCCGAAGGCCTTCTGCTACCTGTTGGGTGAAAAGTATTTGCCATTTTGGGTGTCTATCATATCTCCTATGATATCTAGTATTGATTTTATTCTCTGAGCGCGTATTTTGCTCTCTATGTTTACAATATTTAGTCCTCCGCAATTCCGGGGAAGTCCGATTTACCTGTTTACTGACGAGGTGTTTGCGCCCTTGCCACAAGAACTTGTCCAGTTCAGCGTCAATGGCGGTACGCGCCCACTCCGGCATATCTATGATTTTACTCCTATACCATATAGGGGCGGGCGGTAAGTATGCTATTCACTACTGTTTCCTTACCTACAAGCTAAGGTTTTGGGCTCGCCAGCCCTTTATTTTGTACTTTTATTTTTTCAACTAGCTCGTGCCAGTTGTCCTTATCTACGTTTACGGTCTTTGCTAAGGGGGTACACGATACCCAGATTGTTTATTCTGTCCCTAGCCCAGCTAATACCGAAACTGTCAGGTTTGTGGGGGGTTTTCCGAAGAGAAACCTAGCCACGCCCCCTGGTTTTGGTTTTTGTTTTATTTGGCACCAGATGCCCGCTCGTAAAGGCGAAGTTTGTCGAACGCCGCCTCCAACTCCCGCGCTCGTCCGGACGAAGATCGTGGTGTCGTCGGCGTACTGAATTATTTTAGCATCTAGTTTATTGTTTATTTCTATCCCTCGTATTTTCTCCTCAGCGCGTATCGAACAGGCCGGCGTCTCTACAGCGAGCACATACAGCAGCGCGCTGAGAGGGCATCCTTGCCGTATATTCCGCGAGAGGGTTTAAAGTACGCCGGATGAAACCGTTCTGCGTAATTCTTGTCTGGATATCGGTGTAACGCTAACTTTAATCCAGCTGACGAAGTTGTCCCCGAATCCTAACTCTTTTAAGTGTTCTTAAGAGAAAACTCCACTCTATCCTATCGAATGCTTTCATCTGATCGACGCCAGCATGATGGGCTGGGGAGTTTTTCTGTGTCTATTTTATGCAGGATTTCTCTGATCAGCTGGAGAGAGTCGGCCACTGTCCTCCCTCTGACCTGAACAGGTCTGATCCCCACCCGTGACTTTATGCATAACTTTGGCCCAGCCTTTCGCTTAATACCTTAGCTATGATTTTTGTAGTCATAATTTAGTAAACTGATGGGCCTCCAGTTCGTCAGGCTGTCCCGGTCGCCTCCCTTGAACAACAGGGTCACCGTGGCACAGCGCTGGCTATCTGAAGAGACCGCCATCATCGAACGCACTGTTCGCTACGACTGCCAGGTCCTTAGCTAACAGGTATCCGAACCTTTTATAGAACTCTCCGCGGAAGGGGTGACTTCTCGTTGTTTAAAGCCGCGATGGCTTGTTTTATTTCTAGTTCCGTTGTGGGTCCGTCGCAGAGCTCGGCCTCTATGGATCTAGTTTATGTTCTAGCGTTTCGAAAAGTTCGTCCTGAGCTGACGGACTAATTTCTCACTAGTATACAGCTGTTTGAAAGAACCGAGTCCTTCCCTAAGGATGTCCTCTATGTCTGTGACGTAGCGACCGTCGTTAGTTTTTTAGACTAGTCATTAGTTTAGTCTGAGCTCTAGCCTTCTCTAAGCCGCAGAAGGCTTTACTAACACCTTTTCTTCACTAATAGCTTGCGCTTTGGCTCTTATTCTAGCGCCTTCTGCTTTGCTACTAGTTAGGTTTGTTAACTCTTTTTTAATGGCTTGGATCTTATCTACGTTAGGGGATCCTATAGCCGCTTGGTTTAATTCTAGTTTAAGGGCGTCCTTAAGTGCCTCTCTCTGTATTGCCTATACGCCGATCGTATCTGGCAGTATTCTATGCTGAGTTCCCTCAGTTTTACTTTCCCTAAGTCCCACCATTCGGTTGCACTAGGGAAGCTATTTATGTGCGTTCTCCAGTCTTCCCAGAAGAGCTGTACACTTTTCTACGTATTCTGACTCAGTCAGAACAGAGGTATTGAGTTTCCAGGTACCGGGTCCTCTGGCCGCCTGCCTGACTAAAAGCTAGCCGTCACCTGCGAATGATCGGTCCACGAGACTACGTCGTGCGTAATCTGCGTGAGAACCGGAACTAGGTTAGCGCTAACGTACACTCGATCTAGTCTAGTAGCTACGCTATATCTATGGCTATAATGAATGTACTCCTTTAAGTCGGGGTGTTTAGTTCTAAACGCATCCACTAACCCGAACTGTTGACACAAGGTCTCCAGTTGCGGATCCCGGCGAGATGCGTCCTATGGTTAACGGCTGGTCCCTGCCTATCTAACTCATGGTCTGGGGACGCAATTAAAGTCCCCAACACATAAATCTCACTTGCAGGGTAAGCCATAAGTTTCCTTCTCTAACATATCTTTGAGGCTCAGCATGAAGGCTACCCGCTCCCGAGCAACATTCGGAGCGTAAACCGACGCGATCATTGCCCTTGTTTGGTCCTCCTTGGTTTGCTAGCTAGGATTACTCTTCCGGGTGTTATCACTGTAGGAGTGGTCTAGGCTGAAACAGAACTTAGGGTGGAAAAGAATAGCTACTCCTCGTCCTCGGCCTGACGGCGCTAAACTACGAGCTTCTGTCCTTTCCATCGGGCCAATTTAATGTTCTAATTCTATCTGAATGGTTGAGATGTAGTTCCTGCAGGCAGGCTACATCTGTATTTGAGTTTTCTAGGTAACTTAAGAAACCGTCGAAATGCGTATTATAATTTATCCCTCGAATATTGAGGGAGAGAAAATTCAGTCGTCTAGCCATAATCAAATAATCAAAAGTCATGTGTCCGTGGACGTTATCAAAGTCGTTATTCCGAAAAATCTGCCGAAAAGGAAGCACCTAAATTAGGCACTTAACTTCAGATGCTTTAGCAGCTTCCGGTGGGTGGTTAGGATTCATTGCCGCTACGCAGCTCTTCTACCACGGGGTTTTCCGAGGCTGCAGAGGCGTCGCGTCCCCGTCTCTGACTGCTCGCGGGAGGGCTCAGTGGTCCTCCTTGCACCCCTGTTCGACCAAATGGCATGGAGAAGCCGACCTGCTTCTTCCGTGGCCCCCTTAGGGAGTGCGACCGTCTGCTCCGCCGTCGCTCTCCGTTGCCTTTGCCTAGCCCTCCTCGATCTGTGCTTCGGTGCCCTCTCCGGGCTCGGACACGCTGTGCCCCGATCCCGGAGTTTGCAGCTTCGCTCAGGTTGGTTGATGCCTCCTGGACCTGGCTTCCTTCCGGTGCCTTTTCCGGGGCCTTCGCCGCTGAGGTGGCTTTGTCTTCGGCAACCACCGTCCCGGCCATGAGACAGGATTCGAGGGTATGCCCCCGAATCTTACATGTCGGGCAAAACGGTGCTACATTCGGCTGAATCTCGGTAGATCACTGCCAACGCGGTAGTAGCGTCCTGCTACCCGACCTGACAATTTCCTTGGAATTGCCTTTGTCAGAAGCATTTTCCCACTTCTCTGCCCTGACAAGAAAGGCGTTCCGGGAAGTGTGTCGTGCCGGAAGGCAACAAGCACATTCCCGTACTCTTTCAACAATTCTTCCGGAACGTTGTCCGGGCGTGCAGGGGGACCCCTCGTATTTTAACCCACGCCAACGGGTTAGCTCCCCTAAGGGTATAAGCAATTCCGTTGACCTCGAGGGGTCTAGTCAGGATGATTTTTAGCATCCTCGTCTGTTTTACAGACGATTTCTGTCGCGCCACTGGGTTTAGTGATGACCGCTGCCACACGGCGCGTGAGTCCTGCTTTCATGAGGCTAGCCCCACGTCTACTGAACTCACTCTCCGTGTCTCGCTGCCGTAGAGGAAAAAGTGACGACTCTTTCCCCCCCGCTGTTTCCCAGCCTGGCGCGGTGATGCTAACGCGCGGGGGCGACTGTCCTTCGCCCCGCCGTTGTTTCGGCGTCGGACATGAATCTGGCTTCGAGACCGTCGCCTCGCTGTCAGAGGAAGTGACTAACTCCTTTTGTAGGTTCGTAAGAACCTCCCAAAATCCATGCCTTCTTCCTCCCCGTCCGATTCGCTGGACAGTGGGGGACGCTCCTTCCTCAGGATGCCTGCGTACGTCTCCCTTCCTGCCCGACCCTCGTCCGGTTCGCTTCCAGCCGGGGTGGGAGTCTTTCGTCCCACATCCACGGACTGGGGCCCGAGTCCCCCTGTGGGCGCAAGGCCCGTAACCCCGGATGGGCCTGCCACGACTGACAGACCTCCTCCGGGCCAAGGTTTCCCGCAGCCAGCGACATTGTCCCGTGCAAACGTAAACGACCCACGCGATTAAAAAACGAAGCTCTCAAAAAACCGGATCAGCCGGTCTCGTTAACACCCGGTAGTCCCTGACGTACCTAGGTGCCCCAAGACGAGGGTGTGGTTCCACAGCCCTTACAATAGACAAGCTATTGATCGACAGATGCGCTTTTTAATAGCACAACCACTTACCTTTGAGGGAAAAGTAAAATCCCTCAGCAAAACTCCCTCCAGAGATCCGTGTAGCGATACCACACTTTGATCTTTTGGGGGGGTGGGGGTGGTTGGTGCGATTGTTATGGCCTGTTTGTTAAGTTTGCATATGTGTGTGGTGTAGCTGGGTCGGTTCCACGACCGGCCGCCTCAGCTGTTTGAATGAGGTCTTATTTCGACCTGTATTATTTTTTCTTAATGTTAGTGTACCTCATCCTAGCGAGAGCAGCGGGCTACCCAACTCCTTCGTATCTAATACGCTCAGGAGGGGTCGGTTTATCCAGGCTGAACCCTCTAGAACAGAGTTTTCTCTCTGTGTGTCCTTAAACTCTAAAGAGAGAGGAGCATTGGGCCGTTTTTTATTTTTATTAAGTCCAACCGGAGGGGGAGGATAAGGGGGAGGGATCTGTTTTTATTTTTGTTTTATTTTAATTTTTATTTTATTTTTAAAAAATCTTTTTTTTCTGTAAATGGATGGAGACACGATCTCCCTCCGTCTACTATGATGGATCTCTGTGTTGACAGGCGGTGGTTCCCTTATCTTCTTTATCTCCACCGTTGGAGAGCCAGAGGCTCCTGGGTTAGTGATTAATGAGGGGAAGTAGCCCAGCCGATGCGTTGTAGGTCATCGTGCCACCGGCCGGAGCCCCATTCCCATTCACTTATCTTTGCCAACGGCCAGCGGTGTTGTTTTATCCGCCTGGAGGTGAGTGTAGGTCAGCGCCTGTAATTTGAGTAACGGAGACAGAGCAGCGTGCTTAGTCCATCTACCGGGACTCGCAGCTCTGGGTGGGGAAAGTTATAAATAGAAAAGGGCTTTGCTCGGGAAAAAATAAAGGTGTTGGGTGGGTTATATCAGGGTGGGTGTGGGGTATATTAAATTAATTATTATAGAAAGTGATTCTTTAGTCTAAAGAGTTGAGTAGAGGTTTTTTCTTACGGGAACAGTAGAAAAAATCTTCTCTTTATTAACTAGTGTATATTGTGTTTTCAGTTTCGATCTTTTGGAAATATTCAAGGTGGGTTTTCTCATTTTTTCTTTTCATCTTTCAGTTCTGTAAGGAAAAATGTTAATTAACATATACTGGTACATGTAGATAAATTTTTATTCAAGGGGGCCTATCAAAGGAAGTTCACTATGGAATGAGTACAGCGCTCTATCACTTATGCTGATTTCATGACTGCGTATTTCTGTTGTAACCACATGTTACATAATTTGAAACATTTTTAGTTGAAGTGAGTTGACCGCTCTCTAAAGCCTTCGGCTACTCCAAGCAATCCTTTGCGCCGTGAATTACCAAAAAGTTAGAAAGGCAGTCTTTCTTAGTCCTTGAAGAAAAACCAAAGATGCGCCAGAACAAATTAAGTTTGTCCTGGGGGCTTTTAATTTTAAAGACCAAATCACGGACTAGGCACCACATTTCTATATTCAGCGGACATGCGAATATACAATGTAGAACCGTTTCGTCCTGTTCTTTACAATGTAAACATTTTGGTGAATTTATTATTTTCCATTTATATTTGTTTTCCCTTGTAGGGAGAACTCTTCTTAGTATCTTCCAGTGGATATCAGCGGTTTGTACCCATCCGTGAGATGGTTGATGGAAGATTTCCATATTATAACCCCACGGAAGTACAGACGTGTTCAGCGTGCTTCTCCACTTCTCCCTATAATCAGGTTTCCGTTATCGGTTGTGACGCAAGGAAGAAGTAGATATCTCGCTGGGATGTTTTCTCTAGGTTGTTTGTTGTGTTCCTAAGCTTATTATGTTGTCTGGGTGTATGTCTATGTTGGATTTTATCCAATTTGTTAATGCTGTTACGTGATAGTCAGTCAGTACATGTTTTTGAGCTCTATATAGTTTTAGTTTATTAGTAAGTACATGCATACCACTAGGGGTATTGAATGCCTTAGCTAATCTGTCTAAGAAGAGAGAGTGCCATCTTGGTTTTTCTTCACTAGTCCTTATGATATTTATTATATTAATTATCATTTGAGCACCTGTTTTTGCTCTCTAAATTTATTAGATTTAATCCTCCTTTTTCCGGGGGAGTCTTATTATTTGCCCTATTTGCCAAGTGTTTGCGCCCTTGCCATATAATCGATCAAATTCGGCATCTATGGCAGTGCGCGCCCACTTAGGCATCCCTATTATTTTAGATTTGTAGAAAATTTTTGGAGCAGCATAGGTATTAATTAATTCTGTTTTGGGTAAAGTACGAAAGGTTGAGTGAAGACCATGCTGTTAGTAAGCCTCTGATCTTACTTATTGTTATATCCCAATTGGGTTTATCCGGTGTTAGTTTAGAGTTAGTAGGGAAGTATATTCCAAGTAGTTTTATTTTGTCTTCAGCCCACGTTATTTTAATGCTTGCTGGAGGTTTTTTTATTACCTCCCAACCATGCTGCTGTTGTCTTTCTGAGTTGATCTTAGCCCCTGAGGCTTTTTCATATACCTCAAGGGATCTCAGTGCTTCATGCAGACTATCCCTCATCCTTAAGAAGGAGTGTGGCATCATCTGCATACTGCTGAATTTTTACTCCGCCTATCCCACCAATATTACTATTGGAGCGGATGAGGGCGGCCATTGGTTCAGCAGTTAAGACATACAGCATTGCACTAAGTGGGCATCCTTGTCGAATGCCTCTCGTGGGTTTGAATGTTGCAGATGTGTGTCCATTTTTGTTGTATCTGTGTGTATATGTCTGTATATATTAATCTAACAAATTTTATGAAATACTCCCCGAAACCAAGGGTTTTTTAATGTTTTTATGAGAAAATCCCATTCTACCCTATCAAATGCTTTTTTCTGATCCAAGGCTAGCATTATCCCTAGGGGATTTTCTGTGTCTAGCCTACTTGTTATTTCTCTGAACAGTTGGAGGGTATCTGTGATACTTCTCACTCTTACTGAACAGGAACTGATCCAACTTACTATTTTGTTCATTACTTTAGCTAGCCTATTTGCTAGTGCCTTATTATAATTTTATAATCGCTATTGAGCAAACTCAGAGGTCTCCAGTTTTCCAGGTATGCCCCCATCTCCTCCTTTCGGGAGCAAAACAAGTGTGGCACTACGCTGGGATTCGGAGAGAACCCCTTTGTCATAAGCTACATTTGCGATGAATGTTTAGGTCCTTAGCTAGGAGATATTCAAATCTCTTATAGAAATCCAGCGTAAGGCCATCATTCCCTGGGGTTTTATCTTTATTTGAGGTCCTAATGGCCTGTTTTATTTCCTGTATGTTTAAAGGTCCCTCGCAGAGTTCGGCTTCTAGGGGGTCTAGTTTATTTTCTAGACACTCCAAGATTTCGTCCTGAGCAAGCGGACATGTGTCTTCGCTAGTGTATAATTCTTTAAAGAACCGAGACTCTTCCAGCAATATATCATCTATATCTGTCAGTATCTGGCCGTCGTCCTTATTTATTAGCTTGTTTATTGTTTTCCTATCCGCGTTTGTTTTTTTCTAAGCCACAGAATGACCTTCTATTGCCTTCGCCATTCATGGCCGTATCACTCTGGCCCTAATTCTAGCGCCTTCTGTTTTGTCTAGTTGCAATCTATCTATCTTTGGTTTGGATGGCTTTAATTTCCGTACTTCTATCCTCTCCTAAGGCGGCGGTTTTTTTATTAAGTTTAACTTTAAGTGTTTTAACCTAGTTTCTACAAGCGCCTGTATGCACTACGTGCTTTACTATATTTTATGCTAAATTTCTTATTCTATTCTTTCCTAAATCCCACCATACCAGGGGGTCTTCGTACTCGTCCTTTTTGGAGGACAGTCCTCCCATAGCCGCTGGATCCCTTCAACGTATTCTGACTCTGTCATGATAGCATATTCAGTTTCCAGCTGCCGAGGCCTCTGATATTCTCCTGGACGAGAAAACTAGCCTTTACCTGGCAGTGGTCGCTCCACGCTATAGCATCGTGCGTAACGCTTTGGAGCTGTCCTGGCTGCGTGTTTTGGACACATAAATCCTATCTAATCTAGTCCCTACATTGTATTTCAGGCTATAATGGGTGAAGCCTTTCATGTCCGGATGTTTATATCTAAACCCATCAATCCCCAAATCAAAACCCAAACCACGACAGCGCCTGTAGCTGGGCTTGGCCGACCAGATGAGTCCTCCTTTTTATGTTGGTCCCTGCCTGTCTAGCTCGTGGGACTGACGCAGTTAAAGTCTCCTAGTATATAAATATCTTCGGCAGGGTAAGACCTAAGTTCCTGCTCTAAGATAGAGTTGAAGTTCTGAAGGAAGGATGTACGCTCTTTCGCTACGGTTGGAACGTACACCGATGCAATCATCACTTTTCTTTTGTTTTTATCTGTGTATCCTGCTATTGCTGCTCGGCTACGCGACCTCATTGTCGCTGAAGGTATGTTCTATTTTTATGTCTAGACTACGGTGGAAAGAATGCCATACACCTTTCTTTCTACCTATGGGGTCTAAACTAGCGTGTATTAATCCATGCCAATTAGCAAAGTATCTATCTAATTCTCTTTTTATTTGTAAATGTACTCTTGCATGCATGTTATTTGGTTTGGGTTAGAATGTTCTAGATTTTCTAGAAAAACATTCCAGTTTTTTATTAAATTTTATCCCTCTTAATTTCAGGGATAAAAAAATTTAGGCGTCTCGACATAATCGCTAGTCAATCTCGCGATCGTTTAGACGTTCCACAGTTATACCCAAAGAATCCGTCCAAAGGAAGCAGCACCTATTTAGGTGTGTACTTCCGTAGGGCCAAATGTCCCCCTGGCTAGACTTAGCTGGAGAGGGAAGGGATTCTGGGTCACTTTGACTTTGTTCGAGGTTGATTTTTCTTGGGTTAGTGCCAGATTCTGTCTGGGATTTCGGTCCCAGTGTCCTGGCTTTCTTAACCTCTTTCCTTTTTGGTGGAGTGATGGGAGTCGATTCTCTGATGGTTCTTTTAGGGACACGTGGTCGCATTGTTTTCCTAATTGATAGGAGTATTAGGTCATCTTCATTGTCTGTCTGTGTAGGTGTGGCTAAGGGAGGAGTTTCGTCTCCCTTAATGTCCTCCTTGTCTTCGCTCTGCGGCGATTTATCTTTTATTCTCTTTTTCTGTTTCTTTTTATCTAAAGGAAGTTTTTCACTTACCTTCTGTTCTGTTGCTCCTTTTCCCCTTTTCCTTCTTAATTCTTCTAGCCCAGTGCAAGTGTCTTTCGTATGTCCCACCATCCTACACGTTTGACAGAATGGTGGGGGACTGGGCTGATCTTTGTAGAAAACCTGGAAGGTATACATCACCCCATCGACTTCTTCGTGTATCCTTCTAGGAATTGGTTCTCTAAGGATCATCTTCCCGCTTCGCTGTCCCGATAAAAAGGGGAGCTGCGGGAGACAATCATATTTAAACGGGATTAGTATTTTCCCGTACTTCTCCAGTATTTTTTGTGGGCCTCCACACCCAGTTGTTAGGGGGAGACCCCTTATCTTTACCCATGCCAGAGGGTTTGCCCCTCTCATGACATGGTTTACTCCTTTAATTGTTAGCTGTTTAGTGGACAGTAACTCTGCATTTGCTGCGGAGGTGCACACAATTTCTGTGGCCCCCCCGTAGCTGTTCAGGACTGCCCTTACCTTATCTTGTAAGCCAGCATTTACCAGTGCTTGGCCTACTTCCGGGGTTTGCAGCCTGTTCTGGGAGTGTATAAACAGGGAGCTTTTTTGCTCAAATTTAAGGTTTGTGGGATAGGCCGGCTCTAAGTCCAGCTCCCGCAGAAACTCGGAAAAGGTCGGTATTCCACTGACCCCATCGACCTTTTCCGCCATGCTGTTGCTTGTTGTTTTCAGAGCTTCAGCGTATGGTGACGTATTACTAGTTGATGGCTGGGGCTCCATCACGTGATCCGCAATCCACGTATATAGAAGAAAAATTAAAACAAACAAAAAGAAAAGAGAACAATTAGCAAAGTTTTCAGAAGTGGAAGAATAAGTTTGTCTTAAATAGGGGTGAAGCAGCTATAAAAACAAAAGGTGACGTTAGATAAACAGAGATCTAACCAGACGGCGAGAGGCGCGGGGCCTATCTAAACAAAGGCTGTAGAGTATTGATTACAGACCTAGTCTAGCTCCCAAGAGTCGGGAAAACGTAAAATACACTAACTGCTAAAACTTATAGGAAGACTCTAAATTACAAACCAATGAAAAATTATTCTATCTCCTAAAAATTTTCTAAGTACAAAAACTAGGAAAAATTTCTATTTCCTACAAATGAAAAATTTTCTAAGTTCTAAAATTTAGCAAAAATTTTCTATGTCCTAAAATTTAACTTTAAAAGCTAAGTTTTAACACTAAAACCTAAAATAATCTAAGTTACAGTGAAAATATCCTATGTCCTTACAGCTAAATTAACGCCTAACAGAAACGCAAAATACTCTAACAAAAACCGTCTGATTCTATCTCGGAAAAAAAAAAATGCGGAGAAAAGTTCCGCTTGCCGGAAGCTAGAGTATACTATCTAGCGGAACGGAAGTCCCTACCCTAATTATTCTATCTATAGAAATTTCCCTAATCTATTCACTCAAAAATGCGAAATTGTACAATTTTGTAAAAGCTAACTAACAGTGAAGTTTCTAAACTAAAAAGCGACAAAAGCCGAACGTATTTAAAGCAATAAGCAAAATAAGCCGGAAACAAAGCAAACTGACACCTACCTTTCGATGACTCTGTAAGGCTGTTCCTCGAAAAAGGGCTCTACTTCCGAAAATTCGGGTTCGAGTCGTCCTTCCGGTCTCTAGCGCAGATACAACACTTTGATCTTTTTTTTTTTTTTTTTTTTTTGTGTGTGTGCGGTGTTTGGGGGAGTGTTTGTGTGTCTTTAGTGTTTGTATGTGGTGTGAGCTGGGTCGGATCCACGTCCGGCCGCCCAGCTGTTTAGGTGAGATCTTATTTACGATCGTGTTGTTTTCGTGTACCTCAGCCTAGCGGGAGCAGCGGGCTACCCAAACTCCTTCGTATTGCACGCAGGAGGGGTAGGTTTCTCCAGGCTGCACTCCCTAGAACAGAGTTGTCTCTCTGTGTGTCCTTATTGCTAATTGGGGGTGGAGGTGAAAAGGCCACAATTAATTTTTTTGGTTGTCCAACCGGAGGCGGGGTGGGGGGATCTGTATTTATTTTATTTTCCTTGTTGAATGCTGCAGTGGATGGAGACGTTTCTCCCTCCGTCTACTGCGCAGGACTTCCGTTTGTTAATGTAATGTTTCGCTGTCATTTCAGCGTGTCCCGCGTTGGGGAGCCTAGCTCCCCGGGGAGAAAATTATTGGGAAGTAGTTCCTGTCGGTGCGTTGGTATTCCATCGCTCCGGCAGGGCCCCGTTCCTCAACCCCGTTCTGTTCGTTGATGTTAAATTTCAGCAGTGAGGTGTTGGCGCATGGCGCGCAGCGTCACTGAACAGCAACGGAGAGAGAATACGGTTAGTCCACCGGCGTTGGGGGGGTTTACAAGAGATGAGGAGGGCTAAGTTATAAATAAAGTGTGGCTGGGAGTTTTTGTTTAAAAATTTCCGTTTTAGAGTGAGTCATTCACGGATGGCAAGGTGTGGCGGCCTTTGATCGGCTAGCGCTTGGTTGGCCGTTGATTCTATTGTCTTGTGGGTGATTGACATGTGGTTTGGTGTTTTTGAATGGCCTGTACTAGCCGTCGTAGTAAGCCGATTGTCGCCCTGTCACCGCACTGGCCCTAGGGTCAGTGGGTGCGGCGGAGATGTTTTCATGCCGAGGGAGCGGTGAGGCGTCGCCCTATGGGTGGTCGCCGGACGGCTCAGGGAGGGAGGTCGATGATGTCTGTTGGTTGTTGTGATAGGAGCGGGCTGATAATAAGACGGCCGGCGGCATCCAATTTGCCCAAGGCGTCGTTTATTAGCCACGTGGCCGCGTACATCAGCCGGTCGTTTGCGCTGGAGCACATGACTGCGCACTCTTGTCGTAGTCGATGCGCTACGTGGTTTTGGAATAAAGTTTTGGTTGAGGTGGGTTGGCCGCCCTCTAAAGCCTTCTGGCTACCCCAAATAATCCGCTGGGCGGTGAAGACCAGAAAGTTCGAAAGGCGGTCCTTTTTAGTTCTGTGGTTAAAGCCGAAGATGCGCCAGAACAAAGTAAGTTTGTCCCGGTGGCTTTTAATGGTGAAAATCAGATCGCGGACCGGGCACCACAGCTCTATGTGTCTCGGACACGAGAACATGCAGTGTAGTACCGTGTCGTCGTCCTCCTTGCAGTGGAGGCATTTTGGTGAGTTAATTAATTTCCATTTGAATTTGTTCTCCCTAGTGGGGAGAACGTGTCTGAGGGTCTTCCAGTGGACGTCAGCCGTGTACCCGTCCACGAGGCGGTTGATGAAAGAAATCCATATCCGATCCCATGGAAGCGGGCCTGAGCTGAGTGCGTTCTGCCACTTCCCCCTGTAGTCCGGTTCCTGAATAGGTCGTGACGCCAGGGAGAAGTAGACATCCCGCTGAGACAACTTTTCGAGGTCAACTTTGTGTGGTCCTAAGCTTACCTCATTACCGTTGATGTTGATGTCCGATTTTACCCAGTTAGTCATGGCAGTTACATGATAGTCGGTGAGTATGTTTTTCTGTATTCTATATAGTTTTAGTTTCGCGGTTAGAGCATGCAGTCCATGCGGGATTCTGTATGCCCTGGCTAACCTATCGAGGAAAAGAGTTTGCCATTTTGGTCTAACGTCTACGTTCCTTATGATATTCACTATGTTCATTATTTGTTGAGCACCGTTTATGCTCTCTATGTTTGGAAGGTTTAGCCCTCCTTGGCTTCGGGGTAGTCTAGTTATTTGTTTGTTGGCCAGGTGTTTGCGCCCTTGCCACAGAAACCGGTCAAACTCGGCGTCTATGGAGGTGCGCGCCCAACCTGGCATCGCGATTATCTTGGATTTATAAAGGATTTTGGGGATAGAATAGGTCTGAATGAGTTGGGTTTTGGTGAAGAAAGAGAGGTTGAGAGAAGACCATGCGGTTAGTTGAGCGGTGATTTGGTTGACAGTGGGATTCCAGTTGTTCATGCGGGGTCTGCGGTGTGGTTAGTCGGAAAGTAGATCCCCAGGAGCTTAATCTGGTCGTCCACCCATTTGAGGCCATGTTTTTCCAGGGGTCCGCCGGTGCCCCCTAGCCATGCTGCCTGCGTCTTCTTCTTGTTGATGCTGGCTCCGGTGGCACGCTCGTATAGCTCCAGGGCATCGAGGGCTCCGCGGAGGCTGTCTTCGTCTTTGAGTAGCAGCGTCAGATCATCCGCGTATTGTTGGAGTTTTATTCCCTCGATGCCTGTGATGGTGTTCGTCTTCCTGATGTACGCCGCCAGCGGTTCCGCAGCCAGGATGTATAACATGGCACTGAGGGGACATCCTTGACGGATGCCCCTGGTTGGGTGGAACGACGGCGACGTAAAGCCGTTCTGGAGGATCTGAGTGGAAGGAAGAGTGTAGAGGAGGCGGATGAAGCGGATAAAGTACTCCCCGAAGCCGAGGGTTTTAAGTGTCTTAAAGAGAAAGTTCCAGTCTACCCTATCAAAGGCTTCCTTTTGGTCTACGGCCAGCATAATACCTATGGAACTTTCCGTGTCTAATCTACTGGTGATTTCTCTGAACAGTTGGAGGGTATCGGTGATACTCCTGCCGGGGACTGAACAGGTCTGTTCGGCACCTATGATTTTATCTAAGACTTTTGCTAGCCTGTTGGCTAACGCCTTAGCTATTATTTTATAGTCGCTGTTTAGGAGACTTATGGGCCTCCAGTTGTCCAGGCGCGCCGCGTCACCTCCCTTCGGGAGCAAAGTGATCGTGGCGACACGCTGGGATTCCGAGAGAGCCCCCTTACTGTGTGCGCTATTCGCAGTGTCTGTCAGGTCCTTAGCTAGAAGATATTCGAATCTTTTATAAAATTCCAGCGTAAGGCCGTCATTTCCTGGGGTTTTTTCGTTATTTGAGGCCCTAATGGCCTGTTTTATTTCTTGGATGGTTAGGGGTCCTTCGCAGAGTTCGGCGTCTAGGGGGTCTAGTTTATTTTCTAGACACTCCAAGAGTTCGTCCTGAGCTACCGGACATGTGTCCGATTTACTATAAAGTTCTTTATAGAACCGAGACTCTTCCCTAAGTATTTGCTCCATGTCGGAGATGATGAGGCCGTCTTGGTTTATCAGTTTATTTATAGATCGCTTATCTGACTTGGATTTTTCTAAACCACGGAAGGACCGACTATTCCCTTCTCCGTTCATAGCCGGTACTCGGGCTCTAATTCTAGCGCCTTCCGTTTTGTTTAATTGCAGGTTGTCTAACTCGGTTTGAATGGCTTTAATAGAACCGGTCCTATCTAATCCTATTGCGGCCTGGGTTAGTTCTGCTTTTAAGTCTGCTTTTAGGCTAGCTTCTACATATTGCTGGTATGCGCTGCGCGCCTGACAGTATTTTTTACTGAATTGCCTTAGTCTAGCCTTACCTGCGTCCCACCACTCCAGGGGGTCGGCGAAGGGACCAGTCCTCCCAGATGCATTGGATACTCTCGACGTATTCTGACTCGGTCAGAACAGCGTTGTTGAGCTTCCATACACCGGGACCTCTGGTATTCGCCTGGACCGTGAAGGCGGCCTGAACCTGGCAGTGGTCACTCCATGGGATGGCGTTGTGCGAGACGCTCTGGAGCTGTCTAAGGGCGAGTTTAGAAGCGTACAGCCTGTCTATTCTAGTGGCTACCTGGTATTTCTTGCTGTAATGTGTACGCCTTCGCGTCCGGGTGTTTAAATCTGAAAGCGTCGGCGAGGTCGAACCTGGAACACATGGTTCGCAGATGCGGTTCGCCGACCAGATGAGTCCTACTTTTAATGTCAGGACCCTGCCTGTCTAGTTCATGGGAGGGTACGCAATTAAAATCACCTAAGATATAAATATCGTCGGCGGGGTCTGACCTAAGTTCAGTTTCTAGCCTGTCGTTGAAGCTCTGAAAGAACGCCGCCCGCTCCTTCGCAACGTTAGGAGCGTATAGCGATACTATCATCACTTGTCGTTGGAGCTCGTTTTGGTAACTGGCGATCGCGATCCTACCGTCGTTATCACTGTAAGAGTGTTCTAATCTTACGTTTAAACTATGGTGGAAAAGGATAGCTACACCTTTTTTCCTACCTGGTGAGCATGCACCCTGTCCAGTTAGCGAAGTGCCTGTCTACCTCATGTTGTGAGTTTAGATGTAGTTCCTGGAGGCATGCTATGAGGGGCTGTGTGGAGTTTTCAAGTTGATCGAGAAAAGAGTTCCAGTGGCGATTGAATTTGATCCCTCGTAAATTGAGGGAGACAAATTCCAATCTACGCATGGTCTTAAATCGATCACATCTCAGTTCACGTTATCCTACTTCGAAATCGGGGGTTTTGTGCCCGTCCAAAACGAAGCGACACCGCCTAGGCGGACGCTTCCATGTGATCGGCTCCCTGAGCCGGATCACTGGGGCTGGAGGTGGTTTCGATGGCAGGTTTGGGTGCTGGGAATTCCAGCTTGGGTGCCTCGCTGCAGACCTCTAGGAGGCGTCGAAGCGGGGCATCTAGGGATCGGGCTCGGCGAGCCTCGGTCATTCTCCTTTCTTTTTCTCGTGGTGGGGTGGCGGGGAGAGATTCGCGTACGGTCCTTTTCCCTGCCCTCCTCTTTCGTGGTCGTACTGGGGTGAAGTTTTCGTCCCCGTCACTGAGTACGACCATTTCTGGTTCATTTGGGATGGTTGGTAGGGCTTCTACCGGTTCCACCTTAGGGATGGTGGCTTGTGTCGGTTTGTTTTCTGTTTGTTTTGGGGAGGATTGTTCGTTGGTTTTTTCTGCTGTGGGAGCAGCAGGTTCAGTAGTTTCGGTGGTGGTGTTGTCTGATTCACTTGTTGGGAGGGGTTGTGGTTGGTGGGGCGACGCCTCGTTAGTTGGTTGTTGCTGCCCTGCTGGACAGCTATGGGCTGTGTGGCCCGTGACTCTGCATACGCGGCAGTAGGGCGGTTGTTGGGGCTGTTCCCTGTAGTAGACTGAGAAGGAATATACCTTCCCGTCTACAGTCTCCCTGATTCGGCGGGGAATTGGCTCCCGTAGAAGCATTTTCCCGCTTCTCTGGCCGGACAGGAAGGGGAGGCCGGGGATGGTGTCGTATTTGAACGGCACTAGGATGGTGCCGTATTTTTCAAGCAGTTGCTGAGGTACAGCACAGCCTGTCGTAAGTGGCAGGCCGCGGATTTTAATCCAGGAGACCGGGCTGGCCCCCCGCATGGCGCATGCCTCGCCTTTGACTGTGAGGCATTTCGTGCTGAGATATTCAGCCGCCGCATTACTAACGCAGATGATTTCAGTAGCGCCGCCGTACCCAGGTATGACGGCGCGTACGTTGTTGGATAGCCCCGCTCGATGGAGAGCGTGGGCGACGTCATCCGCATAGCGGTTTTTACTTGGCTCCACAAAGAGGGAGCTCTTATCCTCAAATAGGAGATTTTTTGGGTGGCCGGGGTTTAGAGCTAGCTCTTCTAGGAATTGGCCGAAGGGTTTAATTCCTTTCTTGGCCCCTGTTCCCTCCGGCAGCTCGCGAGGAGCTTGAGTGGCCGGCGCGGCGGCCCGAGCGTAGCTCATGGGCGTGGATGTCGATGGTTGGGGCTCCATCGCTTTTGCGGGCTAGAGAAACCCGAAATAAGCGCCTGCTAGAGTCGAGTAGGACTAAAGAAGGAGGTTAGGAGGTGAAGGAAGGACGGATGGTGGCTAGAGAGGTGGGATGGGGGTGGATTAGAAGATGGAAGGAACGGATAGAGAGAAGAAAGGTTGAGACAGCGAAACGGGGGGGTGGGGTAGGACGCTACAGAGGGGATAGATAGAGTGGGAAGGATAAGTAAGGTCGAACGGAAATGATATACAGCGACAAAGACAACACGAGGATTAACGGTTAATACAAAAGAATGCCGGTGCCCGCGAGCACGTGGCGATGTGTGTTTTCGGCGAAGCCGAGCTGACTGGGTGTTAACGGCGCGTTATCTGAAATTGAAGTTGTGCTGCCGGGATTAATGCCTATTTGGCTACTTTATTTGTAACACGGCCTCCTAGGCGACGGCGAGCACGAGAAGAGAGCAACAAGACAGACAGACGGGCGTGGAGCTAAAAGTTACCACGTGCGTGGATGAGCTAAAAACAAAATGGCTGACTACGCTGAATGAGGAGGAGGGGAGGGGAGGGGGGACCTACAATTAAGTCACGCACTTCTAAACTATGAGAGAGATAAAAATAACCTTAACTATAAATAGAGATCTATGTGGAGATTTGGTGGAAATGGTAGGGGGACGTTAACTCTATTAAGACCAGTCTCCGATATGCCTATATAGGCTTACAAATTACAATATGGCAGGTGGTGTCTATACTACGCGATGTATTGAAAAATGAAAAAAAGGGCAGATCTAACCTACCTACGCAAATGCCACCTGTATCTAAACCTGAAAAGAAGTCTAAAATATCTAACTAACAATATGCGAGAGTTAATATTTCCTCGGAGGAATTACTATTTACATATAAATGTTGAGCTACGGGCTGGGTAACTGTAACCGCACCTACCTTTCGCTGAAAAGTTGGAGAGCACTCCAAAAACCAACTCTACCGTGGCGATGCCGCTTCGAGTGGGACGTCCTCGTCTTTTATAGGAAAAAATCAGAGATCTTAGCCAGAGAAGGCCGAGAAGCCATCAAACAGATCCTGTCTCATTTTTGCAAATTCATGGCGCGACATCCTTGGCAAACTCATCCAAAACCCCACTTTCCTCGCCGCCTTTTCGGGTGGTGTTTGGATGTCTTATTTTAGGATTTGCTGCTCTTTGGGTGAGCAGCTTCAGGGCGGACTGATGTCTCCTCCACGGTTTTACTGCTTCCACAGGTCAGATTATCTTCCTCTGGAGCTGAAGTTGGAGGGGTTATGGCGTCCTCCGCGGGTTGTTGATCTGTTGGAGCCAAATTTTCTACAGGTTGATTCGTCTGTAGTGTTTTCTCCTCCAAGGGCTCCTTCGGAGGATCCTTATCTTTAGGGGTTTCAGAGCTCTGGCAACTCTCCTCGGTGCACCTGCCCCCTTTCTTTGCAGATCTTACAAAACGGTGGTTCGGTAGACCACCGAGAAGGAATATGTCCGACATTTCTCTGGTTCTTCTCGGGATAGGCTCCCGGAGAATCATTTTATCGCTCCTCTGTCCTGAGAGGAACACTCAGGAAATCATCGTACTTCAAGGGTACGATTACCTTTCCACACTTGGCCAGGGGCAGTCCACGGACCTTTACCCGGACCACGGGACTGGCCCCTCTTACAGTATAGTTTATTCCGTTAATGGAGAGGCTTTTGGTCGAGATTAATTCAGCATCTCGATGGCCCCTCCATAGCTGGAAATGACTGCACAGACTTTCTCGCTGAGTCTGGCATCGAGCGACGCTTTCCCTACTTCCAGGCAACTTACCGCTTTGTTGGCCTGGAGGAAGAGCGAGCTGCTCTTCTGGGAATTTAGATTCCGAGGGTTGGACGGATCTGTGTCCGACTCCCTCAGGAAATCTCTGAAGGACCGACCATCTGTGTTCCTCCGTTGTCCTCGTAGTCCTTCAGATTATTATTGCTAGCCCTACCTTCCTTTGTCTAGCCGTTCTTGCACAGCTGGAACCTGCTGAGGAGGCTGATGGCTGAGGCTCCATCATTTTTTTAATATTTATTAAGTTCGAAAAAATACAAACAACTGTAAAGGAAACTAAGTGGAGATAGGAACAAACAGAATAAGGACAGAAGTATTTAAATGACTTACAGTTGGCAGGTAAACTAAAGCTCACTGAGAAAAGGGGGGAAATAAGCTAAGTGTTCATGTGATCGCTAAACCTGGCTCATCGTCCTGGGGGCATCACAGAGTTGTATCCTAAAGATCTGTCCAAAATGAAAGTGGCACCTTTTCGGGTGGGCACTTCTATTCCATCAACCCCCTGAGTCATTGTGACAGATAGAGTGGGGGGCTGTGACTGATTCTAAAAAGTGTCGGAGAGGGCCCGGCTGTCTTCTGTTATTTCCCTTTTTGGTGGTGTGAGTGGGTTAGATTCGGGGCTGGTCCGCATGGGGCCTCGTCTCCTTGATTTTTGGCTATTTGGGGGGTGAGGAGTTCACGCCTTTGTCTGTTCCAGGGGCCTGGACACCTTCCTCTGGAGCTATTGCTTCAGAGGTTGTGATGTCCTCTGGATCCTTAACTTCCATGGGATGTGGTGTTACAGGAGACTTTGCTGTGTTTTCAACAGATTTTTCTAACAGAGATCAAAAATTGTTAATGTATTTATTATTAGTTTTAAACAAATGTTTAGGGCAAAATAGAAGTGTAGTATTAAATGATAACAAAAACTATTGTACATTTGAAGATGATGGTGGTTTTGTTTTTTCATTGTCATGCTTCAGCTGGAAGATGCTGAATACTGTATCTCTACCACTGAATTGTAGATAAGCTTTAATCTATCTTATCTGTGTCTGTATTATACTAAAGTCAGTTCATTGGAAGCACCATAGCCAATGGACCTGTCTATTGTATGTCTAAATGATTGTAAACTGGTGTACCTTTGACTCTCTGATTGTATGAGTTGAGAAATATTTGATGCTTGAAAAGAGAATATTATCCTCAGCTACCATGAAATTGGTAATTCAAAAAATATATAGTAAATGAACTGTATGGTTATGTGGATATATATGCCTGAAAAGAGCCTGGCTTTTTCAAAATCTGTCATATTTACTGTGCTGGATTTTTGTGATAACTGTGTGGTACTGGGTAGTTGAGTATGGCAGCATTGTTGTGCATCATTACAGAACAACATCCACCTGATTATAGTAAGTCTGACTTTCATCTTTCTGATGCATGAAGGTGGTCATCAGAGGGGTATATTTGCTGATGGCAATTCTGTTTAGGCAGCAGTCCACAACTATTTACATTAACAACCATATGGCTCCCTATCATCCCGCTGGCTTGCCAGCCGCAGCAATGACTCAGGCTTGCGTCAGGCCACTGATTGCTGTTGCGGATGGGGGCTGACAGGTGAACTGTTGCCACTGGGGCTTTCTGCTAGAAAAAACATGGGACCTGCCACACAAGAACTTGCAGAGACAGCAATGGACGCACACCAGTTCGGCTTCACTCCATAGATAGGCTGGATACAACAACCAAAACTGATTTTTACTTACAGAATTCAAAACCTTATTTACCAGCAGCAGAAGTGCACTGTCTCAAGCCACCTTGAAAAAAATATAATTAATATTTAGAAACAGAAAATTGGATTCTCTGTTCTGTTTTAGAGAACCGAAGCTACTTCACATCAGGAAATGTTTTAAAAAGAGGCTTTAGTCTCATGTTTACCTGTAAAATTGTTGTAGTTTGGTTTCTAATGTATAAATTTTAAGGTGATATATGTATTGTTTTGAAGACTTTTTAGAAAAATGTCCATTCCATGACTTTATTTAAGGAATTTATTATTTTGTTTGTGCACTTTTTAAAAATGTTTGTAGTTTTGTTATTTGGTTTTGGTCTGTTTTCCTTATGGTTGACTTGAAAATGTTTCAAATAAAAGATTTAATTAAAAACATTAAATGTCTGATTAGTTATTGATATTTTAGTCAATAATTCATTTTTCTAGCTATAAAGGTATCATTGACAAGTCAGCAAAACCAACAATATGTAAAAGTATATATATTATCTTTATTATTATAAAAGTAACAAAAGAATAATATGAACTTAAAATGCTGATATTGCAATTTTCAGATTATGAAAAGCAAGGTGATATGTAATTCCATTAGTCTACAAATAATACATAGCATTAATGCCATCAGAAATGTCCACATATGCCAATTTTGCTTCATTTTTATTGTGGATGCAAGAAGAACATGGAATAAAGGCTGAATGGTAGACATTTGAAGTATTCCTTCATTTTTTACTGATGGATTATGCATTAATTTTATTATGTTACAATGATGAGATAAGATCTTTGGGGCTGTATTTTGCGGGTATATTGGTCAAGCAAAAATGGGGTTGCTCACTTGCCCCATAGGCTGTGGAAAGCTGCCTGGCTAATAATTGAGAGAAACAGTGCCAATGTCCATCTCCACATTTCACCCAACTGTCAACTATAATCAACACTGATTCAGACTATTTATTGGAACTAACATGGAAAGGGTCAAACAACAGAGCTCTAGATGACAGGGTGGTTTCTGTCATTCATTCTTGTAGGCCAGGATTAGTATTGAGGAAGTTGGTTTTGCATTTGTCTTTCCCCCACCCACCCTGTTTCCGAGATGTGCCATATTACCACCGCTATTTCTATTGATCACCCCAACTTTCTCAAAAATTCTGGATCCACTCCATGATAACACAAACTATAAAAACAACAAAAAACACAAACATAAAATTTTACACTGCAAACAAACTTTAAAGTAAATGTTATCATCTTTTTAAAATTTGTATTGTATCAGATTATAAAATGCTTTAATAGAAGAAAATCAAATCAGTCAACCACCTGTCATTTGACTTCCAGTTATCCAACTGGTCTTTGATATCTGACTTTTCCAATATAAGCCAAGTAAATTCATTAAATATCCAACCTTTGTGAAATAGTTAGCATCCTTTACACTTCTTGCTTGACGGTAGGTTGCAGCATGTTATCTAACTAATATTTAAAATAGTTCAGCCAGTCTTTACTACTGAACAAAACTATAGAAAGTTGTTGGATAAGCAACAACACCGGTTTAGGTATCCAACCATCTCTAGATCCCATTAGGGTCAAATAACAGGTTGTTTACCCAAACAGTTCTGAAAAGGGGAAGTCGTCAGCTCTCACATTATTCTTGAGACTTCATCAGTGAGAATTTTTAAAATCATATATTATGGAAAATAAAGGAAAAAACAAAAAGGCTGTGGAGAAACAATTAACAAGTCACAGTGATGAAGAAGTATTTGAGAGAAGCAGCAGGAGCTGGAGTAAAGAATTGCTAAGCACCTATAAGTGTATCTTCTTACAACGTGATGCATCTGGACCTACTGATGGACCTTCTGAAGCTATTCTTATACCAGGTGAACATCAAAGTGAAGTAGCCAGGAATCGTAATGGATGTTGGTAGCGTTTCTTGCAGAGTAAGGGTTTGCTATGAGAGGTAATGATCAAACAATTAGGTCTGCATGCAATGGTGACTACTTTGGTCTGTTGGAATTGATTGCAAAGTATAACACATTCTTGGCATAGCACAGTCAGACTAAAGCTAACAAAGGCAAGAGACATCAATTATTTATCAGCAAGTGTGTGCAAGGAACTGACTTAGGTCATGGCAAAAGTGTTGTAGATGTCCTGATTGATCGAGTTAAACAGAAAAAAATATAATTCAATATCTTTGATTCATGTGAAGACAATGCTCACATTCACCAACTTACTGTCATTTTGCAATATTTCAAACTAAATCGGCCTGTTAGCGCTTGCTTTGTAACCTTTCTTAAGTCAACAGGCCATAATAGAAAAGAAATGACAGAACATTTCTAATATTTATTCAAGGTGCTAGGATTAACATAGGGGAATTCTGTGGCTAATATTGCAGTAAAGCATGAGGACCATATGATCAAATGAGTAAACTTAAGACAGGAATTTTATCTTGCAAGCACTTCAACAACATCAGCAAAACTTTGGAAGCAGTGTAACTCAATTTGAATTCTGTGGCTGGTGTTTTGAAGTCACTCAAAGATTTAGTCATGATAATTTTGAAGAAGCTGGCAAGATTATTTCAGGAAAAAGGTGTTGAGCTCATCATCAAAATGTGCATCAGCAGCCACTTGACTATGTTCATGCAGAAGAAGCTGAGACTAAGCTGATGCTAAAGGAAGCTTTTCATAATAAGGTCTGTTAACAATGTATCAACAGGCTTTTGGTATGCCTGAAATTTCACTTAACCTACAGCAAATTATGTAATCTTCTTGGATGTGGACCCTGATTCTATTACAATTGATGCAAGTAAGTTGTTGGACTTCTACTACAAGCAAGATCTGGATATCAACCTTGGTGTTCCAGTTATTCCTGTCTTTTGGATCAGAAAAAGGAAGACTGCATCTTGGAAACATTTATGTATAATATCATACTTCACAATGATGTTCAAGTTACTTTTCCTAACATAGAAATTGCTTTGAAGATCTATCTCACACATGGTCACTAACTGTTCTGGTAACTGATCCTTTTCAAAATTAAAGCTGATCAAAAGCTTGCAACAAACTACTACGACTCAAAGTAGTCTCTCAAATCTTGCCATATTGACGCTGAATGGGATATACTTTGTAGTCTTGTCTATATGGACATTGTTCACACGTATGCCAGCCAAAAGCAACACAAAGCATTGCTTTGAAATACATACTATACATATTTAGATTTGCTATATTGAAATGTAAATAGGAAAATATAAATAAAAAGCTAACCTACTGAAGTTTTCTAAAGCCCCACAAACATTTAAATCAGCTGTAAATACCAGGCACTTTCTCCATATTTTACAGCATTTTATTTTTGTGCCCTAGTTTGCATTTTTTAATTAAAAAGGAATTCTGGCTGAGTTTGGAATATTCTGATAAGTATATCTGAGTTATGCTCCCTCTCTCCTCTCTCTGATTTGCTTCATGCACTGCAGGATAATGACTTTTTGAAGTTTTATTTTTTAACCAGCTGGAGTATCTGGTGCTGCACAAAAAATCACTTGAGGCCAATACGCAGCAGTCCCAGGTTTTGAAGTACCTACACCCAACATTTGGGGGCCTCTAGGTGCTATGGTTCAGCTACAGAAAAGTAACAAACACTCGAAAACATGTATTAGATTGTTATTTAAATTTTAAATGCCAACATGTCTATTTTTAGGAAAAAGTAATCAGCGTAAGAAATTTTAAAAAACCCTTCTTACTAGACAAGAAACACAGGAAGCCCTTTTCAGAATCAATGACGACCAGAAACAAGTGAAAGTAGAGGCCCAGGAAGTTCTGTTAAGAATACAAACAATGGTTAGTGAGGAGTCTTAGCAGATCTGAAGATCATCATCCTTCGTAAATTCTTCTGGAAATAATAAACATTATAAAAATTGTGGATAATATTTTAACTGATCTGGCTGAAGTTAAGTACAGACAGCTAAAAATCAACAACATCATTGTCCAGGACAAGATACTTCCAGTTGATGAGGTTAGTGTAGGGTTTAAAGAATAACGAGTAGTCTGTGTGTGTGGTAGTTGGGCACCAAGCTTGGGGGAACCTCAACAACAATAGCTGGTAAAAGTCGTCCGGCCCAGTTAGTACAGTATCTATCTATTTCGCGTTGGCTGTTTGGGTGTAGTTCTTGGAGACACATGATAGCGTGGTTTGCGGAATGTTCTGGATGATCCAGGTAAGTAATCCAGTGTTTATTGAATTTAATCCCTCGTAAATTCAGGGATAAATATTCCAATCGTCTAGCCATGATCGCTATACCGATCTCGTTCGTCCGTGGACGTTACCTAGTTGTGTCCGAAAGGAAGGGTCACCGATCAGGTGGGCACTTCCATGGGGTCGGTCCCCTGAGTCACGTTTGGAGGGGCATCCAGCGACCGGGCTGTAGGCGATTCAGCCATCCTCCTCTCTCAGCTTTCTGGTGGTGTGGGGGGGGCATAGATCCCCTGACGGTTCTCTTGCCCGCCTTTTTCCGCGTCACCTCGACGAAGGGGGTCGAGTCTCCTTCCTCCTCGTCGCTCAGGGAGACGGTGCCAACCTTGGTGCGTTCAGCCGGTGTCTCCTTTTACGTCATTTGTACTTCTCGGGGAATTTTACACCCTGCACTGAGTGGTGGGCCCCTAATTTTAATCCACGCTATGGGGCTGATCCCTTTAATGTCGTACACAGCAGTTCCTCGGTGGCCCCGCCGTCGTGTCGGACCTACATCGGGACAATGGATGGCTTTGTCTGGATAGAGGAATAGCGAACTTTTAGCCTCAAAGTCCAGGTTCCTCGAGGAAAGCCCGGAACGACTGTATCCCGTTACCGGCCTCATCAGCGAGGTCGGGTACTCGTAGGAACATCGTTGGTGTCTCGCCGGTACCCGACAGGTTAACAATAGACGGAAAGAAAAGGATGGACGGAGCGAGGAGCCGGGTGGGATGGAATAAAAGAAAGATACAAGATGAGAAGGAAGACGGGAGCAGAGGATCATCTGTTCTGAGATCAGAAAGTAGAGGATTAACAGGTCAAACAAAAGAACTATAACACAAAATAACCCGAGTATCCACGGAATTCACAGAGAGAAAAGCCAAGTTGAAGACGAGAAAGTCTGAGTCCTCACTGAAAATCTGGGAAATAATCTGAGTCTAAGAACTGATCTCACGGAGCCAAATTAAACTAATCGGTAAGAAAGCACCTGACCACTTAATATTAATGAGCTACGGGAGAAACTAAGTTTGTCACCCTAAACACCCACAAAGTGCTCACACGGGTCCCTAACACAAGGAGCTGACAGTGGACAGAGGCTGGCTCCCCTCGTCACGTGACTGGTCCCTTTTACGTTTACACTTTTCGTACAGAGGAGTTCGGCATTAGCCGAGGAACTGCCAATTATCTCAGTAGCCCCGCCCCCCATAGCTACTGAGCACCGCCCTCACTCGTTCGTTCAGGCCGTCCGACTTCTGAGGTGGCCATGGTGTTGTTCCAGTCTATGAAGAGACAGCTCTTCTTTTCCAATCTTAGGTTCTTCCGGTTGCCTGGCTCCATATCCAGCTCTTGCAGGAATTCCATGGAGGACGGAATCCCGGTGGCCCCGTCGTCCTTCGCGGGAGTTGGATTAATCCCTACGTCAGGGCTTTTAACAGCCTCGGCGACGATTCCGCATCACCGGTTGATGGCTGGGGCTCCATCAGTTACTATAAACACACAGAGAGAGAGAGATGATTAGTAAAGGCGACAGAAAACAGTCGGTGGTCAAAGGGTGAAGCAGTGAAGTAAACAGAGCACGAGTCAGGTGGAGGGGAACAAAGGAGAGAGGGATCCTGTCACAGTAATTAATCTAAGTCAGGAAAATAATTTATGTCCTTAAAATTATTCTAAGTATTAAACACAGGAATTAACCCGAGCTCCACGCGATAATCTACAGACAATAACCCGAGTTCTACGCGATAATCTACAGACAATAACCCGAGTTCTACGCGACGAGCTCTACGCGATAATCTACAGACAATAACCCGAGCTCTACGCGATAATCTACAGACAATAACCCGAGTTCTACGCGACGAGCTCTACGCGATAATCTACAGACAATAACCCGAGTTCTACGCGATAATCTACAGACAATAACCCGAGCTCTACGCGATAATCTACAGACAATAACCCGAGCTCTACGCGATAATCTACAGACAATAACCCGAGCTCTACGCGATAATCTACAGACAATAAGCCGAGTTCTACGCGATAATCTACAGACAATAACCTGAGGACTCAGCACGAGCTAACAAAGAGATAAATAGCAGGAAAGTGATCCGCCCACCTAATGAATATGCATGAGAACCTGACACAGTGTTAATCACCAAAGCCCCTCTCTGACTAACAAAGTCAATTCTAAACTAATCTGGCACCAAAATCGAAGAGTGAACACAGGATGGAGGAGAAAACTAACTAACAATAGGTCGCTGGGCTGAGAAATTCACAGCACGAGGAACTCGAGAAAAACGCAAAACGCACGGAAATTTGAATAAATTTGCATAAAAAAGTGTGTCTTACCTTGAAGATGCTGTATCTTCGAAGAAAACGGCTCTGCTGTCGGAATTCGGGGTCGTCCGAGGTTTGAAGGGGAGGCTGGTGAGAGAAGGGGGCTGCCCAAACTCCTCCGTGAGACGGCAGGAGGAGAGGTACGGTTTGTCGTGGCTGAGACTCTCGGATACAGAGTTCACTCTCCGCCTGTCCCTAGAGGTGTATGCTGGGGTGACCGGATGAGGGAGGCGAGAGTCTGAGATGAGGCTTAAAGTGCCGTGTGAGGAGAAAAATGGATGGAGACGGGTTCTCCCCTCGTCACGTGGTGGTCGGAGATGACGTCAGGTTGAGGTGTAGACGGGAGGTTGCCCGGTGACAGTCGTCATGCTGACCGACGCCCAATTCCACATCGTGAAGGCAGAAGCTGGAGCAGAGGTGATGAAGCTGCAGGAGAGAGGGAGAAGCGAGGTTAGTCCAAAAGAGGAAGAAGAAGGATAGATGGAGGCTGGGAGACGGAGAGGGATGCCGATGAGATAAGATCTTCCGAAAATTACCATTCTCTCTAAAACGAAAAGGGGGAGAAGGAGAGGAAGAGGATAAAGAGGAGGAAAGGAGTTTTAAAATCTTAGTCCCCAGACGAAACGTAGGCATCATCAGAAAGGTGAACAGCCGGCGGACGGACGTAGGGTTGGTGATGGGACTCGAGGGGTCGGCCTGGAGTTGAGATGAGGTGGTGGCTGGCTAGGTTGAGGCGAGGGCGGAGTTGATGGTCGGCGTGATGATGAACCAGATGGATGGATGCATTTGTCGCCCTGTCAGTGATGCGAAAATACCGGGGGGGACGGGTCGAGGAGCCTAACGAGTGGATAGACAGACATCGAGGAGATTGGCGCAGGGAGACGGACAGGAGGAGACAGAGGGAGGCCGGCACGTGGCGCTGACCTAGTCACGGCGCTCGGCCGGTGCCGTAAATGGCCGAAGTTCTACGCCGTAAAACCGCACTGATGAGGTCCGCTGCTGCAAAAGGAAAACCTAGTAGGCTTTTCTATTGGTGATACCCGGCCTCCTGTGGGGGGGGGTAGCAGGCGCGGGACCAGGGTGTGAAGCAGAGAACGGGCGCGGGCCTGACATGTACCACGTGGTGTGAAGAGGAGCTGAGCCAAGATGGCCGACCTACACCAAGCTGACAGTTAATCGCGCGCTTCTGAGCTGGGAAAGGAAAAGAAACAGAGGAAAACTGACTATGAAGAGGCCCTGGGGTGGAATCCACCTGTGAAGACAGAGGGGGAACCGAGGACTATCACGGAGGGGGTTTGGACGAGCCCTAAAAGGGCGGCTTACACTGTAAACAAGCTGTCTACCGGGGCCAATCCTGGAAAAGGAATCCCTAAGCTGACTGATGATGTGGAGGTGATGTTATTTCCTCGAGGGAATTAATAATTACGGGAGGGAGCTGGAGATTACTGGAAATAGCAGGGAAACGGCCCCTTACCTTTCGGCGAGAAATGGTCTTCCAAAGGAACTTTACCGGCCGCGATGGGTCCTCGAGTCGGTCGGTCTCGTCTTCTACACCGGAAATCTGAGTGCTGTGAGGGGAGAGCAGGGGGCTGGCTACCCGACCCCCTCCGTGAGACGGCAGGAGAGGTACGGAGTTCGCTCTCCGCCCGTCCCTAGAGGTGTATGCAGGGGCCACTGAGACATCCGACCGGAGGGGGGGGGGGGATCTGTATCGGCCTCGATTTGCCGATGAGAGGAGACAACGTTCTCCCCTCGCCTTGCGAAAAGGACGGAAGTAGCCCGGACACAGCGAGGTGAAAGGTCATCGCGCTGACCGGTGCCCCGTTCCCTGAAGGGTGCAGCTCCCGCGTAGGAGGACTAGAGAACCCCTGCAGCAGTTTTGAGGGGGAAGTAGCGCGGCCGAGACGGTGGAAAAGACCATCGACCCGGTCAGCGCCCAATTCCGCAACTGAAGGAAGTGAAACACGTTGATAGGAGGGAAGAACGAGGATGGTCCGGGGGGGTAAGGAGGAGGGGGAAAGTTATAAATAGATGGTGGCTGGGAGGGGTGGAAATGAAGGAAAGGAAAAGGTGATGATAAAATTCTTCCGAAAGTTAAAATCTTCTTCCTGAAAACGAAAGGCGAAGGAAAGAAAGAGGAAGAGGAAAGGGGTTAAAATCTTTGTTCTTGTGGCGAAAGTGGACGAAACTTCGTAGGTCGAAAGCACCGTAGCCCGCCGACGGAGGTGAACTCCGGGGGTTGGCCTGGTGATGAGGCTGTAGGTTGTTGGTTCATTCTGTGTTGAGTAGTAGACGGTTACCTGCGGAAATTCGGCGTTGATGAGCCAGATGGACGAGTATGTCGCCCTGTCAGTGATGCTGGACTGCATGACCGTATATTTTTGCCGTCAGTAAATCGTCACGTAGTGTTTTGGTTGAGGTGGGCTGACCGCCCTCTAGAGCCTTCCGACTGCCCCAAGCGATCCGCTGGGCGGAGAAGACCAGGAAGGTCGAAAGACGGTTTCTTTTTACTCGAAGGGGGAACCCAAAGATGCGCCAGTACAAAGTGAGTTTGTGTGGGGACTTGAATGCGAAGGACCAAATCTCGGACTGGGCTCCACAGTTCTATGTTGCCGGGGCAGGAGAATAGACAGTGGATGGCCGTGTCGTCCTGCTCGGGACAAGCGAGACATTCGGAGGAGAAGTTAACCAGTTTCCATTTGTTTATTTTCCTCGTAGGGGAGGTACATTTCGTAGGAGTTTCCAGTGTATTGTCGGAGAATACCCATCCACCAGGCGGTTGATGCTGCTGCTCCAGATCCTATCCTCATGGAAGAGGGCCAGATGTTTAGGGTAGCTTCCCACTTCCCCCTGTAATCTGGTTCCGTGATCGGTCGTGACGACAGGAAGGAATAAAGGTCACGATGGGATAATTTAGCTAGATCAACTACGTTAGTCCCTAAGCTTACGGAGTTGTCTGTTCCTATGTTAATGTTGGAATCTATCCATGTGGTGAGAAGGGTTACGTGGTAGTCGGTTAGGAGTTTTCGGGTGGCTCTGTATGGCTTTAGTTTGTTAGTCAAAGCATGCAGGCCGTCGGGGATGTTAAATGCCTTAGCTACGCGATCGAGGAAAAGTATTTGCCATCTTGGTCTATCTACAGTCCTTATGATATCGATAACTGTTTTTAGTAGTAGAGCACCTGTTTTGCTCGCTAGGTTGAGGAGGTTTAGTCCTCCTTGACTTCGAGGGAGTCTAGTTATTTGAGTGTTTGCCAGGTGTTTGCGCCCCTGCCACAGAAACCGGTCGAAATCGGCGTCGATGGAGGTGCGCGCCCAACCTGGCAGCCCTATAATTTTGGATTTGTAATAAATGCTGGGTGTGCTGTATGTTGATGAGGAAGGTTTTGTGGTAAAGGAGGAGAGGTTAAGGAGAGGACCAGCGGGTTAGTTTGAGCTTTGATGGTGTTAATGACAGGGTTCCGGTTAGGGGGATGGATGTTAGTGTGATTGTTAAGGGGGGAAAGGGGGAAGAAGATACTAAAAGTTGTATCTTGTCTTCCACCCACGAAACGGAAACTGCGAAGCGGCCTCTGGGAGCCCCCAAGCCATGGCCATGCCGCCTTCGTTTTTCTGTAATTGGTAACCGCCCTGGAGGCCCGTCCGAAGGCTGCCGCCAGGCTGGCCTCATCCTTCAGCAGGAGGGTGGTGTCGTCTGCATATTGAGCTATTTTGGTGCCGTGTATTCCTGGATGTCGTTGGACTGGCGCACGAAAGCGGCCAGCGGTTCGGCGGCAATGACGAAAAGCATGGCACTCAGGGGGCAACCCTGCCTAATGCCACGGTAGGGTGGAGGGACGAAGAACGAAAACCGTTGTGAACTAGGTGCGTCTGTATGTGTGCGTAGATTAGTCTAATGTAGTTAAGGAAAATACTCCCCAAATCCAAGGGGTTTTAAGTGTCTTGAGAAGAAAATTCCAGTCTACCCTATCAAAAGCTTTTTGAAAGTCGACGGCTAGCATGATTCCTAAGGAATTTTCCGAGTCTAGCCTACTTGTAATTTCTCTGAACAGATGAAGAGTGTCGGAGACACTCCTCCCTGGAACGGAACAGGTCTGATCAGCACTGATAACTTTATCCATAACTTTGGCCAGCCGATTGGCTAGCGCCTTAGCTATGATTTTATAGTCGCTATTTAGGAGGGAAATGGGTCTCCAGTTGTCCAAGCACTCCCCATCGCCCTCCTTCGGCAGCAGGACGACAGTGGCAGTGCGTTGGCTTTCTGAGAGCACCCCCTTACAGTATGCGCTATTCGCAACCGATGTCAGGTCCTTAGCTAGGAGGTATTCAAACCTCTTATAGAAATCCAGCGTAAGGCCATCATCTCCTGGGGACTTGTCTTTATTTGAGGCCCTAATGGCCTGTTTTATTTCATTAACGGTTAAGGGGCCTTCACACTGCTCGGCTTCTAGGGGGTCTAGTTTAAGTTGTAGACACGCCAAGAATTTGTCCTGAGCAGACGGACAAGTGTCCGCCCTAGTGTAGAGATCTTGATAGTAGCGAGCTTCTTCCCTAAGGATGTCTGCTGTACTAGTAAGAACGCGGCCGTCTTTAGTTTTTAACTTAGTTATAGATTTCTTTGCTGCCCTAGATTTCTCTAAACCACAGAAAGACATTCTATTACCTTCGCCGTTCATGGCCGGTACTCGGGCCCTAATTCTAGCGCCTTCTGTTTTGTGTAATTTTAAGTTCGCTAACTCGGTTTTGATGGCTTGTATTTTATCACTTCTATCTGCCCTAAGGCCGCTTGTTTTAGTTCTAATTTTGAAGAGTCTGTCAGTTGATCTTCTAAGAATTGCCTATAAGCCGTACGTGCCTGACTATACGTGATACTAAAGTTCCTTAGTTTAGCCTTACCTAGTCCCACCACTCCAGTGGGTCCGGAAACTCCGCCCGACGAAGCGACCAGTCCTCCCAGAGACTCTGTACACCCTCAACATACTCTGACTCCGTCAGAATACTGTTGTTGAGCTTCCAGAGCCCCGGTCCCCTGGCGTTCCCCGGAAGAAGAATCGCTCACGCCCGAACCTGGAAGTGGTCACTTCCCGCGAAGGCGTCGTGCGAAACGCTTTGAAGTGATTGCGCTACGTGTTTAGAGACATACACTCTGTCTATTCTAGTTGCTACGTTATACTTTTTACTGAAGTGAGTGTATGACAACGCGTCTGGGTATTTGAATCTATACGCATCGACCACGCCAAACTGCGAACACATGGTTTGCAGCTGCAGCGCCCCGATCAGATGCGTCCTACTCTTAATGTCCGGTCCCTGCCTATCGAGGTCATGGGATGGGACACAATTAAAATCACCTAGAATATATAAGTCATCAGCAGGGTGAGACCTAAGCTCCTGCTCTAAGATATCATTGAAGTTTTGAAAGAACAGCGTCCGTTCCCTCGCAACGGTGGGAGCGTACACTGAAGCGATCATCACATTTCTTTGGAACTGGGTTTGGCAAGTAACTATGGCGATACGCCCATATTATCACTGTAAGAGTGCTCTATCGTAAAACCTAGGTTACTATGTACTAGAATAGCAACACCTTTAGCCCTACCTACTTTTTCAAGGCTGGAGTGGAATTAGTCCGGACCAGTTAGCAAAATAACTAGCTAGTTCTTGGTTAGATTGTAAGTGGAGCTCTTGCATGCATATTATAGAGGAAAGTTCTGAATGCTGTAGGTGGTCTAGGAAAGTATTCCACTGGGACTTGAATTTTATCCCTCTCAAATTCAGGGATAAAAATTTCAAGCGTCTATTCATAGTCACAAATGCGTGATTAAAGTCCTAGGACATTTAGTGGGTCAAGTTGTCCGAAAGGAGTCGAAATGGAAGGGTCTCCCCTATTCGGACGACTCTTCCATGTCAGCAGCCCCCGGAGTTACTGGAGGGTATTGAGAAATAGCCTCCATAAGTTGTTGTAGAGGAGCTTCGAGGGAGTGTGATCGACGTCGCTCCTTGGTTTTGGGGGGTGAAACAGGTGCGGAATCCCGCACGGTTCTTTTGGCCGCCCGGGACACCCGGGGCCGAACCCTCCGCGGCAACGGAGGGGGAGGCACCGAGCAAGAACGGGCGGCGGAGGTGTTGTCGGAAACAGGTTCCGAAAGTGTTGTTTCCGCCGGCTGAGCCATGGGAGGTGCAGGCGTCAAAGGCGGAGATGGTGCTGGCGTCGGCGTCGGTACTGGTGCAGGTAGTACAACCTGCACAGGCTCCGGCGTCGGCTCTGGTGTAGGTTCTGGCGTTGGTGCTGGTGTAGGTACGGATGAGGGTTCCGGCGCTGGCTCCGGTACCTGGGTGACGGGGACATCTGAGCACGTAGCTTCAGTATGGCCCGTCTCCCTGCACCGGGTACAGAAAGGAGGTGCACGGGGCTGGTCCCTATACACCACCTGGAAGGTATAATACCTTCCGTCGATCTCCTCCCGGATGCGTCGAGGGATGGGTTCCCTCAACATCATTTTCAGACTGCGTTGGCCAGAAAGAAATGGCAGTCCTGGCAGGCAATCGTATTTAAGGGGCCGGAGTATTTTTCCAAAGCGGGAAAGGATGCCTTCGGGAATGGCATTAGGTGTGGCGAGTGGAAGGCCACGAACCTTTATCCAAGCCACCGGGCTGGACCCACGAAGGGGGTATCCTACCCCCTTCACCACTAGGTTGCGGGTTGAGAGCAACTCCGCATCCTGGGGAGAGCTGCAGAGAATCTCTGTGGCCCCCCCAGAGCCAGAGAGCACCGCCCGAACCCTGGCCCCAAGCCCGGCTTCGTGGATGGCCACGCCGACATCCACATTGTTAACGGCCCCATCACCGTACAGGAAAAGGGAGGAATTCCTGGAGAAGGTTATGGGCCGCTTATTCTCTTGGTCGTCTTCGAGACCTTGCAAAAGGCTCGAAACGACGGCTGGTCTGGTCTGGCAGCAGGCAGGACCGGTGGCGGAGAGGAAGACCGGGCCACGTCCGCATAGGAGGTAGTCGCCATCTGGGAAGATGGAGGCTGATCCATGAAAAAAATTCACACACTGAAAAAAAAGAAAACAAGAAAAAGCACTTACCTTGTCGCACCGTGAGCTACCACCTCAATGAAGCTTCGCCCACACAACACAACTCGGTAATCTCAGACCAGACACAAAGATCTCAGCCAGAGAAGGCCGAGAAGCCATCAACCAGATCCCCTCCTGGTTTTGCAAATTCATGGCGCGACATCCTTGGCAAACGTATCCAAAACCCCACTTTCCTCGCCTTCCTTTCGGGTGGCGTTTGGATGTCTTAGTTTTGGATTTGCTGCTCTTTGGGTGAGCAGCTTCAGGGCGGACTGATGTCTCCTCCACGGTTTTACTGTTTCCACAGGTCAGGTTATCTTCCTCTGGAGCTGAAGTTGGAGGGGTTATGGCGTCCTCCGCGGGTTGCTGATCTGTTGGAGCCAAATTTTCCACAGGTTGAGTCGTCTGTAGTGTTTTCTCCTCCAAGGGCTCCTTCGGAGGATCCTTATCTTTAGGGGTGTCAGCGCTCTGGGAACTCCCATCGGTGCACCTGCCCCCTTTGCAGATCTTACAAAACGGTGGTTCTGTAGGCTGGTCTTTGTAGACCACCGAGAAGGAATATGTCCGACATTCTCTGGTTCTTCTCGGGATAGGCTCCCGGAGAATCATCTTACCGCTCCTCTGTCCTGAGAGGAACACTCAGGAAATCATCGTACTTCAAGGGTACGATTACCTTTCCACACATGGCCAGGGCAGTCCGCGGACCTTTACCCGGACCACGGGACTGGCCCCTCTTACAGTATAGTTTTTTCCGTTAATGGAGAGGCTTTTGGTCGAGATTAAATCAGCATCTCGATGGCCCCTCCATAGCTGGAAATGACTGCACGGACTTTCTCGCTGAGTCTGGCATCGAGCGACGCTTTCCCGACTTCCAGGCAACTTACCGCTTTGTTGGCCTGGAGGAAGAGCGAGCTGCTCTTCTCGGAATTTAGATTCCGAGGGTTGGACGGGTCTGTGTTCCCTCCGTTGTCCTCATAGTCCTTCAGATTATTATTGCTAGCCCCTACCTTCCTTTGTCTAGCCGTTCTGGCACAGCTGGAACCTGCTGAGGAGGCTGATGGCTGAGGCTCCATCGTTTTTTTAATATTTATTAAGTTCTAAAAAATACAAACAACTGTAAAGGAAACTAAGTGGAGATAGGAACAAACAGAATAAGGACAGAAATATTTAAATAACTTACAGTTGGCAGGTAAACTAAAGCTCACCGAGAAAAGGGGGAAAATAAGCTAAGTGTTCACGTGATCGCTAAACCTGGCTCATCGTCCTGGGGGCATCACAGAGTTGTATCCTAAAGATCTGTCCAAAATGAAAGTGGCACCTTTTCGGGTGGGCACTTCCATTCCATCAACCCCCTGAGTCATTGTGACAGATAGAGGGGGGGGCTGTGACTGATTCTAAAAAGTGTTGGAGAGGGCCTCCAGCGAGCGGGCCCGGCTGTCTTCCGTATTTCCCTTTTTGGTGGTGTGGTGGGTTAGATTCGGGGCTGGTCCGCGTGGGGCCTCGTCTCCTTGATTTTTGGCTATTTGGGGGGTGAGGAGTTCACGCCTTTGTCTGTTCCAGGGGCCTGGACACCTTCCTCTGTAGCTATTGCTTCAGAGGTTGTGATGTCCTCTGGATCCTTAACCTCCATGGGATGTGGTGTTACAGGAGACTTTGGCTGTGTTCTCAACAGATTTTTCTAACAGAGATCAAAAATTGTTAATGTATTTATTATTAGTTTTTAAACAAATGTTTAGGGCAAAATAGAAGTGTAGTATTAAATGATAACAAAAACTATTGTACATTTGAAGATGGTGGTGGTTTTGTTTTTTCATTGTCATGGATGCTGAATACTGCATCTCTACCACTGAATTGTAGATAAGCTTTAATCTGTCTTATCTCTGTGTCTGTATTACATTAAAGTCAGTTCATTGGAAGCACCATAGCCAATGGACCTATCTATTATATGTCTAAATGATTGTAAACTGTGTACCTTTGACTCTCTGATTGTATGAGTTGACAAATATTTGATGCTTGAAAAGAGAATATTATCCTCAGCTACCATGAAATTGGTAATTCAAAAAATATAGAGTAAATGAACCATGTGTATGGTTGTGTGGATATATATGCCTGAAAAGAGCCTGGTCATATGTACTGTGCTGGATTTTTGAGATAACTGTGTGGTGCTGGGTAGTTGAGTATGGCAGCATTGTTGTGCATCATTACAGAACAACATCCACCTGATTATAGTAAGTCTGACTTTCATCTTTTCTGATCCATGAAGGTGGTCATCAGAGGGGTATATTTGCTGTGGACTGCTGCCTAAACAGAATTGTCATCAACTATTTACATTAACAACCATATGGCTCCCTATCACCCCGCTGGCTTGCCAGCTGCAGCAATGACTCACGCTTGCTTTTGGCCACTGGATGCTGTTGCGGATGGGGGCTGGCAGGGGAACTGTTGCCACTGGGGCTTTCTGCTAGAAAAAACATGGGACCTGCCATACGAGAACTTGCGGAGACAGCGACGGATGCACACCAGTTCGGCTTCACTCCACAGATAGGCTGGATACAATAACCATAACTGATTTTTATTTACAGAATTCAAAACCTTATTTATCAGCAGCAGAAGTGCACTGTCTCAAGCCACCTTGAAGAAATATAAATTAATAGTTTAGAAACAGAAAATTGGATTCTCTGTTCTGTTTTAGAGAACCGAAGCTACTTCACATCAGGAAATGTTTTAAAAAGAGGCTTTAGTCTCATGTTTACCTGTGAAATTGTTGTAGTTTGGTTTCTAATGTATAAATTTTAAGGTGATATATGTATTGTTTTTGAAGACTTTTTAGAAAAATGTACCATGCCATGACTTTATTTTAGGAATTTATTATTTTTTGTGCATTTTTTAAAAATGATGTCTTTAGTTTTGTTTATTTGGTTTTGGTCTGTTTTCCTTATGGTTGACTTGAAAATGTTTCAAAAGATTTAATTAAAAACATTAAATGTCTGATTAGTTATTGATATTTTAGTCTATAATTCATTTTTCTAGCTATAAAGGTATCATTGACAATTCAACAAAACCAATGATATGTAAATATATTATCTTTATTATTATAAAAGTAACAAAAGAATAATATGAACTTTAAATGCTGATATTGCAATTTTCAGATTATGAAAAGCAAGGTGATATGTAATTCCATTAGTCTACAAATAATACATAGCATTAATGTCATCAGAAATGTCCACATTTGCCAATTTTGCTTTATTTTTGATGCGGATGCAAGAAAAACATGGAATAAAGGCTGAATGGTAGACATTTGAAGTATCCTTTCATTTTGTACTGATGGTTTGTATTAATTCTAATACGTTACAATGATGAGATAAGATCTTTGGGGCTGTATTTTGTGGGTATATTGGTCAAGCAAAAATGGGGTTGCTCTCTTGCCCCATAGGCTCTGGAAAGCTGCCTGGCTAATAATTGAGAGAAACAGTGCTAACATCCATCTCCACATTTCACCCAACTGTCAACTATAATCAACACTGATTCAGACTATTTATTGGAACTAACATGGAAAGGGTCAAACAACTGAGAGCTCTAGATGACAGGATGGTTTGTTTCATTAATTCTTGTAGGCCAGGCTTAGTATTGAGGAAGTTGGTTTTGCATTTGTCTTTCCCCCACCCACCCCATTTCCCAGATGTGTAAGCTGAGACAATATGACCAGTCTTGTAGCAGTAGTTGCAAACAATGTATTTTTAAAGTGCCACATTAGATGAGTGTCCACCATCACAGCACAAACAGCCAGCTAACCTTACTGGCTCCGGCCTCTGGTTGATATCTGGATGCCTGGCATTTTGTTGTTGCAATTGTCAAAAATATAAACAAAGACATTAAACATTATATAAAATGTAGTTGTATATACTTGTTATTCATGATAATATTATTGATTATGAACAAAAACATTTTAATATGTTTTAATTTTTGAATAAATTTATGTAGTTTTCTAAAACTTGTGGGTCAGGAGTAAATACAATTTTACTTGTATAGGAATTACTTTCTGTAAATAACTGAACTGCCTGCTAAAATATTGCACTTAGTAAATCAACTGGTGTAGCGCTAAATGTGATGAAATATCCGGCTCTGTGGAATCACATTCTTTGTAGTTACATCATTAATTTCATAAATTTTAAAGGTTAATTTACTATATTGCTATCATAGGTGGCAAACAAACATAGAACACATTTATATTAGGGTTGATTTTCAGTGGGTCGAATCAGAAGAATTCTCATGGTTGTCATTCCAGTTTTGTACTGTAAAAGTAGAGTATGAGATAAGAAATAATATTCCATGTGAAGAATGTTTGATTTTTAGGTATTAATTAAATCGAATTCACGTTGCCTTTACACATTATAGTTATGATCTGTCTAATGATTGATATATCTTCACCATATTTTTGTGGATATATATGTATTATTATTTTATGTGAGAAAAGTTGTAGCAACACTGTAAGAAACAGAATTTGTTAGAAAAAATTACAAGAATCCTAAAGGTAGGAATATTTTCTAAATCATTGAAAATGTTGTTCGAGTTTATCAGTCTGAAAGTAAACTGTGAAATATTTGGTTCTTATGGATACTCCTTACTGACTTGTTAATGCTTTTCTGTTAATATTTGTTTATATTTATTTTTGCCATATAGTTAATAGAATTAAAGTGATGAAGTAATGAGAGCGATCTTTTATGAACGGATAAAGAATGCAAAATCTGTTGCCGAAATGTTTCAAGAAGCTTGGAATTATATGGTATTCACATTTTGGTCGTCAGTTTTCTCAAACATGGATTCTAAGATAGTATGTCTGTCATTTTATTCTGGTTATTAGCACAAGAATCTGATAGTAACAATTTTTAATAAACAGACTATATTCATACAGCGAACATTAACAGGCAAATAATTTCATTAAAATTCCAGTGAAAATATAACCTATAGAGATCATTACTCTCTAGTTTTAAAAAGGCTGTAGTACAGCAAAACACAAAATGGTAAGGTGAAGGTCTAATGAAATGTGGTGTAATAGGTCTGAAACTTAAGTATGTGTGAATTAACATTTGGAATATCTTCTCTAAGAAACATCAGCCAGTAGATAATTACTTTCAGTGGTAATTAAGATCAGAATTAAATTCAGTTTGCTCATGTGATTGACAGATTCAAAATGTGCACATTCACTCGGAATCCAAACGTAAATTCGATGCTTTTAGAGACGATCAAACAGCACCACCGTCAGAGTGTGTGAAGGAGACACATTGAAAGACTCTCTTGTAGAGAGACAAGTTAGAGATTATGGAAATGTAAACCTGGTATGAGTCAAGTTTATTCCCTTAAAACACTAATGAAGAAAGCAAGGTGATATGAATTCAGAAAGAAGGGAAATGTTTGGTTTGTTGGTAAACTATTTAGCAATTTATTTGTCATTGTTTTTAGCTGTTGTAACATTAAGAAAAACAACATCTGAGGTTATGATGTTCAGAGATACTATGAAGGTTAATGTAAAACCAATATGCTGATGACAATTTCCATTAAAGTTGCTTTTATGCTCTGAAAATAATGTAAAAAACGTTTTCTTTTAATACTAAAGCTTAATGATGAGCTTCAAGATGCTTCATGTTAATTCATAGGCTACAAGTTTTAAATATCTGAAGGATGACTTCTAATTCAAATTAAAATTTTTGAAAAATGGTAAATAACTTTAACCCTTTATATGTCAGGTATCACAGTACTTTGACATAAGTTGTCCAACTCAACGTTCAGATATAACAGATACATTTTGCACGATACACTGTTTTTCAACTTTCTAAACTTTGGGATTGATGGAATTTTCTATGTTATTTAATGTCAAAGTGAAGGAACCCTCTTGCAAACTAGCAGTGACTCAGTGATATGACGGCACAAACTGGAATCACGTTATTTTTTAAATCACTTTTATTGTATTAATGTCTGTATGTTAAAAATTATTAGGAAAACATTTAAAGTGCGAGTAAACAGGATGCATATTTATTACCTGCTGTTTACCAAAAATAGCATTAAAATGATAATTTCCACCCTTTACAGATGATGAATATGTCCTTACTATGTTGCCAGCATGAATTATATACAAAATTCAGTTGTGCAAATTTAATTTTTGTGTAAACCTATGATCACAATTCTCCATGACCGTAGTAGCCATCAACTAAGTATTCTGCCCAAAGTTGATAGACATCATGAGCTGCAACCTTCATCTGATTACAAAAATTAAGCAGTGCAAAATTGTCTTATTAACAAAATTGCAAAATCCACACACAATTTGAGAAAACTGATTTACAGTCATTGAGCGAATACAGTATTAGATTTTTGAAAGAAACAGTAAAAACATAAATATTGAATAATCTTTTGATTGATTTGTCTTATTTCTGTTAATGTACTTTTACAAACACCAAACTTTGCTTGAACAACCAGATAAACTTTCAGTAGTCATTGGAGTTTGGCTAAACTCAGATAAGCTGGGCAGGTGACTTTGTAAGATGAGTCTGCCTTACTCCATGAAGACGGGTTGGTTGACAAGATCGAGGAAAACGATAGCATTGGTGCTACAGGCTGAGTGTAATAGCTGAGGCAAAAGAACCAAAACTTGCCTCCAGATAGTGAGCATTCTAGTCAGATCAGATCATAGTGAGTATTTGTATGGTTTGCTTTAAACTAAATGCTAGAGAAATAATTTTGTTTTTCTTTTTTATATGTTAATTTTTATAGCCAGGTTTGAGAACTGTGGATGCGGATTTGAAGAAATCCGTGTTTAGAGACTGAATTATTTAAAGCTGTGTGTCGCGGAACTCTGGAAGTTTCAGTTTTTGTCGTATGACTGAGTCAAGAAACTGTCATGTATTTTTTTGTTTATATCTACCGTATTTGCCGGCTTAAAGATGCAGTTTTTTCCAGAAAAAGTATACAAAAATTACTCTGCATCCAATCATTAATTGCTAAAATAATAATATTAATTGTTTGTTGGATCCTGCTGAAGACGCCAGACCAATGCAGATTGTGATCAGCAAAGACTGTTTCACCTGGCATAAAGGTTAATATTTTACCCTGAAGATTTGTGGATGACAGAAAAGAATATCTTTCGTATACTAATTGTTGGCTTTTGTTTGTTTTGTGTGTGACAAGTATCTTCTCTAACATTTATACTGTCTCTAACTTATTTTTATACGAAGCATTTGACATTATTTGTTTTTATTTATGTTTATAATTTTGCATTGAAATTTTGAAATATTTTTTCTGCTTTTTCTTTAACCTATGTCGTGTAACATTACACTATATGTGTACAGTACTTTATCCATATTAAAATAACTGAATGTGAGCGTAACAGTTTACAAATGATGACAGTACACTAAACACATAAAATACACAGTCTCAAACACAAGACATAACAAGTAGCTTGGTGCTAATGGCATATTGCAAACTGATGAAGAAGTAACCACACTGCAAATGATGCCCATACCATACACCAAGGCTTAAGGCTCCTCCTCCAAGTAAGATTCTACAGCATTGTATGTAGAATAACATCTTGGTGTCTGGCTACTTCCTTCTAAGCTGATATCTGATGTATATAAATTTTTATTTTGATTGAATGGTTATTGAAAATGTATATATTTGTATTAGTAAGTTAAGTTGAGTGGCATTTTTGGGTGCCCAGCTACTGGCCTCTTTCTTATGAATGCTGATGATAGTGAATATATTTTATATTTGACTAAAATGCTTGAAAGTTATTCAGAGAGCAGAATTTGGAAAGTGAATAGAAGAACAGAATGTTCTTAATGGACAAGAGACTTATTTTTCTACAATAACAGATAATGATATTAGGAGAAACAGTTGTTCCTTGAGGGTAGGATGGATTAGGGTTAAGATGACACCAAAATCTTAAATAATGTATTGTTTTCTATTGAACGAGCAGTGGAAAGGAGTCTTATAAAGAAAGAGAAGTAACTAAGTTTGAAATTATTTAATTAAAAAAGATGTACTTTTGATGAAGAGAAGAGCTGCCTAAATGTATATTAAGAGCTATGATAATCTACTAGCTTTAGTTTTCATTGTACCAATTTGTATTTAGTCAGCAATGGTTCTGTCCTTTATGTTGAGGGAGAAATACTGAAAAAACATTCAACATGAATATTATTATATATATAAACAAACACACACACACTGATTTTCATAAAATAACTGAAGGAGAAACCAAATCTTAGTTAAATTCAGTGTATTCAGCATAAAATAACTCCCTAAAACTGAAACAAAATGTGTAAGTGGAGTTTTATATGCTGCCTGTCTTTTGTGAACTATCGTATTTTTTGGACTATAGGTTATTTTTTGCCCGAAGATTAACCCTTGACCTTTAGTCCAATTCGACCTAACTTTGAAATCAGAAATTTTGTGGAAGGAAAATTTTAAAAATCACAGAAAATGGCAGTCTGACTAAGAACTTTCAGGATAAATATTCTGTAGTTCTTCCATTGACTGAAAATAACTTTTTTGTGTTAAAAAGTGTTTTATGTTATTTTATAAAACTGGACAGTGACAATTTTGCTGTGAAATTTTTGTGGTACCTGCTATCAAATTACCAGACTACCAGTATTACCCTTGGTGAGCCTCACGCTTCACTCGTGTGCACACGAATATTTACAGAATGGTGGGTGGAAAGATGTTTTCTCAGTAAAGTAGATTGTCGGATCCTTAGGTACATTTAACGTTGTCTGAGGTTCATTACATTGGCTATATTTAATTGTCTTACAAGCGTTGTTAAATAATGTCTTTCACACCTTCCATGACAGACAAGATAAAATCTATTGATCAGTTGATCAGCAGTAAATCACCTATTGATTATGACGGTCATGTGGGACTTCAAAAGAATAATTGTCCAATGGGAGGCCAATCAGATTAATTGTCATAAGGTTTGCTACATTCTCAACTGTAAGGCGGCTTCTTTTATCTGAATATATAATATTCATTCTTGAAAAACCTCTTTCTGCCTCTGCAGAACTGACAGCAATAGTACTGACAATATTTTTAGCATTTTGTACACTTTGAGGAATCGCAGGGTTGTGGGAATTTTGTAGGACATTTTCCACATAGTCACAGAAATCATTAATGCTGATTTCATGATGGAAGCAGTCTGGAAGAGATGATGCGGCATCTGCCTCATCTGTAGGTGGCACAGTATCAGAAGCAGAAGTTTCATCAGTATCATTCATCAAAGATGGCTGTGTTACTGTTACGTCCTCACTGGCCTCTTCCTTTTGGGATTTTTCGCATGAAGTCTAGTATATTTTGTTGCTGCTTCATTTTAAGGGCTGAAGTCTGAAATGTAAAAAAATTGCTTCACTAGGTACTAGGATTGCTACGATATTTTCACTGCCCAATGTAAAATACAGTGTTTTCCTTCCTTCAATGGTAATTACGAGAATAATTTTCATAATCAGAAAACATCTACAACCACATCTAACAAATATTATTTTAGATACCTCCACTATTCCTACTACAATGATACTGAAGACTAATTTCGAATGTTTACAGACAAAGAAAAAAGAAAGAAAGATTTTGTTAATGCATTAAGATATTTTACTTCACATCGCCTAGTTTTCTGTAACATGAACGGTCCCTGTGTATGTTAGAACTACAGGGTTTTAGCCAAAACTACTTTGGAACGAAATATGGATTGAACATTAAATTTAAGGCTGACATTGAATTACTAAATTTTTAAAATTTTATACGTATATTTTAAACATCATTAATAAAATTCTAACTTAAAAATAAGACAAATATTATTCAGAGTATAGATTTTGCAGTGATGTCTCCCCGCGGAAAATGGCGCCATGTTTAGGTTAAAGGTCGTGTAGTTGGATGGCAGAAGAACTGGAGACGGACTGCGAGTCTCCTTCTAAACTCTCAGGTTTGTCTCTCCTTACGAGTACATTATCTCGCTGGCTTGTGAAATTAACCGGAGGAGTAATTGATGGAGGAGTTAGCCGACGGTGATGTGATGTAGGTGGTGGTGGTGGTGAAGGTGCCGGCCGGCCGGGCAGACGACGGCGGCTACAATGGCGGGCGGACTGGGTCCCTGACCGGTTTGGTTTCGTTGTCGATGTTAGTCTCTCATCACCAGTGATGATGATGAGGATATCACTGTAAAGTGCTGGGGCGGTTTCCTATTTTACCGTCGTAAAATAAAATACTTGTTTAAATTTCACTTAAAACTCGGTTTCCTATTTTATCTCAAACCCTCGTGGTCGTCCACGAGCTCCAGCAGCAGATTGTTCCGTACTTTGCTTAATAACCGACAGATTACTGATGGAGATTACCGATCACACAGACTGATTGGTTATAGATACGGGTGCTGATGGTAATGCAGCGATATCTTGGCTTGGAGGACGGGATTGGATACGAATGAGAGGACAGAGACGAGACCCAGGGACGGGAATGGAGAATGAATCCTGTGTTGAAGTAATTGATGGCGTCGTTTGTCCCTGTGGCGATTTTACTGCGCGGTCATCTGTCGGTATTCGTCGGCGATGTGATATTTCACTTCTACATACAGTGAGTTGTTTGTTATATTTAAAAGATATTTATTACTTTACGACGGTAAAACAGGAAACCGCCGAGAGCCGGTTGGACTCGGAGTTGAGAAATACAATACTTTTAGAAGATGGTGGAGTTCTGTTGTTGTAGGTGATACACCGACTGTTTGTGGGTGGTGGAGAGGTAAGAGTACTGTACTGACTATGGCCTAATGAGCCCGTGTATTACCGTGTACTGTAATTATCAGATTACATCTGGCAAATGGAAAAAATGTCTTAATGGATCAGGATAAAAATTACTTCTGCCTTCACTTTAAGCCCCTAACCTGCTGCTACCTACCTGCCTACCACACCTTCCTACCCTCCCACCTACCTACCTATCTACCTACCCTCCCTCCTACCTACTTACCTACCTACCAGCCTTGCCTGCCTGCCCACCTACCTACCTACCTGCCCACTACCCTCCTACCTACCCTCCTACCCACCCACCTACCTACCTACCCACCTACCTACCTTACCTACCCTACCTACCCTCCTACCTGCCTACTTGCCTACCCACCCTTCTACCTACCTTCCCTGTCTGCATAGAACATTGTTGTGTTTTTAAATAATTAAATTCTAACAAACTGAACCCTACTTTTAACAGTTTAACAGAACCATAATTTTCAGACCTGAAATCATCATTAATATTTTATATATATATTTTATAGTTCAATGAATACATCAGGGTGTATATTGTTTGTATCCTCATTATAGTTATATGTGAACTACTGGCAAAAGGTTTGAAGCAAACACAAATGTGGGAACAATTATCTACAGAAGAATATCACCATTTTATTCATTTCTCACCATAATAGTGAATGTAAGATTCAGTAGATGGATGCAAAAGAAATAAAATAATAAACTTGTGACTTAAACCTTTGCTTCATCAAAGTAACTCCCCTCTGCCTTTTGCTCGAATAACAACTTTGCAAATTTTTGGGAGTCCAAGAAGTAACTTTGGCAAATATTATTATGATGATGATGATGTTGAGTTTATGCCGTTTTGTGTTATGTGGCATCATTTTCCTCCCTGACGTTTTTGTCGTTCATCACCTAAACATTTTATGGGGATAATTAGATGATTTTAGTGGCCAAACTATGTTCTGGGGGGGATCCTGTTATATGCGCACATTGTCTGCATAATTAAGAAATGTGCTTACGGTTATTATCTTGTTGCAAATAAATGCTGCATTTATCAACTGCCAGAAGAAATTGCATGTTTTTCAGAAGACTGATAACACTCTTTTATCAACGCAATGTTCCATTAATTGTACAAAGATCAGCTGCATTATATCCAAAACACCCTCAAGCCTTCATGTTGCCTTTTTGTTTAACTGTAGGAACAACTCTATTCTGCAAAATATTCTATGTTTGGACCAGAACACCTCAAACTTTGACTCATCAATCCATAACATTGTTCCAGTCTTCTACTGTTCAGTATTTGTGCAGTCCAGCCTTTTTCCTTTCTTGGTCTGTTAGAATGCATAGCATGTTTTTTTTAATATCCACACAACTATGTAAACCAGCAGCTCTAAGACCCATTTTTGTACTGTCTTTCAGGTCGCATCTAAGTTTGTACATTTAACTCCTTTGTCAATCTTAGGGTGTTTCTATATTTTACTACTCTAATTGTCAGCTACTTTCTGTAGTTGTTCGAAAATATAATAGCTTATTAGATTATAACGGTTTTGATACCTGTATACACTTGTATAGTTCCTGTCTTCTTTTTGTCCCTTTTAGGATGTTCCTTCCTCTTTTCCCTGTGTGTTCTATCGTACTGCTCTCCTCGGAGGCTGATGTCTGCTGCACTGTGTAGTGAACACTTTTGTTGGAAATTCCAAATATTTTTCACAGTGCTGTCAGATGAAGCAGAGTGGTAGAAATGTGGAAGTATGGAGGGGTTATTTGGCAGTGTAGTTGATGAAACTTAATAACATTCTCACAGAAGAGAAAAGGTCACAATGGATTTAGGAAATATATAGTTTAAAGAATGTTGCATATTGATTGGAAAGAATTGTGTAGCGTTTTTACATGATGTGTCACATGAACCATAAAGAATGATAATAATAGTAAACTGACAATTATCAACACAATTTGATTAAAGACAGAAACAATAAAGTCAGTCATTTATTGAAAACATCTGACAATCTATGAATATTCATGACAAATTTTAAAAGAGGACCAATTCTAGTTTAACTGTCCTAATGATCTGATATTATAATGCACACAAAATGTTTGAGTCTTAAAGTTAAAGTTCTAGTGATGTGAATTGTTACATGCCTCAAGTAGTCCAGGACACAGTGTGACTATTTGTTAATTTAAGCCATCAGTATATCATAGTTGTTGCAATGAACACTACTTTACTACTTAACTACCTTTATACTATTTAGCAGCTTCATTCTATGCTTTTCATGTTTCTTATGTTTTTTGTTTCTCTTGGTAATTTCATCTAAAGTCGTAAACTAGCAACAGTAAATTTCTTGACTGACTCAGAAAAAATAGATCATATTTATTTAATTATAACGACAGTGAAAAAAGATATATAAAAAACATAATACTAACAACACATGAATTTTTGATCAATCTACTTATAATTTCTTAAATACAAGCAGCATTTTGTCATATGGTGAGGCATGATTGTGAAAATTGCATGAGTTTTATGCTGTGCAAGGAGACAATGAATGTAAATGAGGTTGATATGGATGCAAATTGGATAATGATCTGAAGCATTCTGCTAAGCTTAATACACAATAATTTACTAGGAAAATCAGAGAGATTTCTGAAAAACACAGTTGGACTCTACTCTCCTTTGGACTTTTGTGAAATGTCAGTCACTATGGAACTACTAGCAAGAGGAATGAGAGTTACTAAACAAGGCAAATTTAAAAAAATTTACTGAACAGGATGCCAAAAAGATATTCATACGAAAGGTGGTTATTCTGATAAAAAAAAGATCTGAGGTTGTGACAGTATCCCAATTATTAGTTTAAGTTCTGGCACTTGTTTTAATTTTTGTGTAGTTTTGCTGGAATAATACTTTTTAAGGTGTTGAAAAGGCTGAGAGCAGCTTTTTATATGGTTTGCCTCAATTTTGAATGCTTTTGTGTTGAATGCATAAAACATAATGCGTGTAATCAGAATGTATGAGCTGAAAATTGCATATATTAAACTAATTATATATTAGAGTCTAAGTGGGCAGGCAGATAACAAGTATGTGTGCACTATCATTTATGCTGATATTGCTGCAATTTTCTGTTTACCAGACTAATTTGAGCCATTTAGAGTAGCCACAGTCAATGACAGGCTGCCATAGGGTCATTCCAGCCAAACTGTCAAATTCAAAAAGTCCGCAGGTGATGACCATCTCAGAAAAAAATTGCAAAAAAATATGGCAAGCAGGTATTAGAAAGTACGTAAATCCTGAAAGTTTCAGTTCTCTATAATTCAGTTGAGTATTAGAGTAAGGTCAACAGACTTGGTGTCAAAAGTAATGACAGTGAGGAGATTCTAGAAAACCAATCAATATTGTTTAGTCTGTCTTTTTTTTACTTTCTGCACTATAAATACAAATTTTTTTTCATTTGGATTACTGAACTGTGCTAAGTCATTAGTGCTAGGTTCAGCCATTCCGTGACTTTTTAAATGTTTTTAAATAATTTTAATCAGAAAGGGTTCATTTTGTGCATCTATCTTGGAAATTGTCTACACGTTTTGCCTATTAGACATTGCATTTTTTGAATGAAAAGGTTAATGCTGCATCCTCATACATTCATCTTTCTATTCTTAATAAGCAGCAGTTTTCACTTCTTTATTTTGATTTATTAAATAAGTAATTTTTTTCGGTTTTATTTATTCTAATAGAAGCAGTAATAGTGGTTAGTATGGATGATTCAGACAGCCAGTGACCTTCCCCACAGGTGCAATTTTCTGATTTTTCCAGAATGCTTCATTCCTGATTATATCCTCAAATTGCACCATAACAACAGCCTTTCTGATTTTGTTTGAGAATGTATTTGTTTGTTTATCTGTTTTGTATTGAATTGATTGTGTAAAAATTTATTGAGAAATCTGGGAAACAAAATGGTGGTTTTCTTTATGTATGCAATATAATAACCATAACTATTGTTGTTGTACTCTGACAATGTAACAGCCATGGGGAAGGAACAGTGATGTGGTTTTCTGATTGCAAGTACCGTGCCACATGGAATCTGGAACTTCTGACATCGGGGAAATGGCTACCAGAGCTCTTCATTTTTAGATGTGGAAGGAAACCGACACGATTGTTTATGAGGAAGAAGAGTGTAAAGAAACCGTGCCTCGGTGGTTTACCAAACTGAGCCATTCCAACAGGAAGCAAACTTGGTCCCTTGACCTTTCTTGACTAACCATTCAGTGTTTTAACCACTGGACTACTGTGCTGCCCATAACCACAGTAATAAAGGGCTCTGTTTATGTTTTGTAACTTAAAACTAAAATTTCTAAGAGGATTGGATTTCATTCTACAACGTGGTGGAGTAGATCATCTATGCATAGTTACCACTAACAAGCCTTATTATTCCAGCAACTAATGGGGCCTGGCACTTCTGTCTTTAGCAGGTGGTGGAAAGTCCCTACTACTAGAAGTCCTGTTTAGCTGTGGGGTGGAGCCGGAGCTCAGTTGAGGGGTTACCAACACTGGTGGAGTGAGAGGAAATGGTAGCTCTCCAGCATGGATCTAACTGATGTCTGCCACAGCAGGCAGTGTGCTAACCACCTGACCATTTGCTGCCCAAAATGTGAGCTTTTTATTTTTAGCATAGCAAACAAAAACATACCTACTAATTGTGAAACTAAATTCTAGTTGCTCTACAATGCTAGGAATGGTGCTCTCCTATTGAAGTTAATTAAATCACAGCAAACCTAAAAAAACATTTTAAAAATTAATTTAAATAAATAATATTTTTAAATGTTAGGAGTTGTATTAAATTTTTAAATTTGTGTTAATTTTAAATCTAAAATATTTATTTCATTTACTTAAACTTTGCTATTGTGGCAGCAGTAATCACGTGTTTGTTGCTTGGTTAGGATCTCTCCCAAATTAATGGCTGATTATCAATTAATGGCCAATTAGTAAAATTTGTAGTAGAAAATCTTGGCCTGCTCTTACTTGGAAGCCAAAAATGTAATCGTAACAATAAAAAAGTATTTGCTAATGGAAATTAGAGTTAAAAAACACCTTGAATAATTGCTCAGTTCATGTAAACATTGAGACCTTAATGAAGGAAGAAAGAAAAAACAAACGATACATAAACTTTGAAAAATATTTTTAAAAATAATTGAAATTCAAGAAAGATATTCTTTATAAGGACTGCCCTGTGACCTTGACCTTCAGTTTAATAATAGTTTCATCACACCACGTCAATTAGTCACTATCTACATGCGCTAGAGTGAACATATATTTAGTGCACTTGACGATTTGTTGCAAGTTGAACAATGTAAGATCTTGAAGAGCAATGTTTGTGTGAAATTCTGTTTCAAATTGGGAAAACTTTTACAGAGACTTTTCTAATGTTGTAACAGGCCTATGGTGAGGATTGTTTGAGCCGTACGCAATGTGACAAGTGGTAACAGCATTTCAAACAGGGAAGAATGTCCACCGAAGACGATCACAATTCTGGACGACTTGCACCACAACGTATGACGATCACATTGAGAAAGTGTGTGCTGTGATCCGTGGAAATCGTCGCCTGACTGTCTGTGAAGCTTCCGAAGAAGTAGGTAGCCGAAAATTTTTCCATGTTGCTGACAGATGAACAAAAAAGAAGAAGAACCGAGTCACAGTCAGTCAGGTAGTATTGATCTTTCGAATGCTGATGAAAGCTTTCTGAAAAGTGTCATAACAGGTGACGAAACGTGGATGTACGACTACAATGTTGAAACAAAAGGCAGTCGTTGCAGTGGGTTGGATCATCGCTGCCGCGACCAAAAAAGCACGTCAGAGTCACTCAAATGTGAAGGTGATGTTGATCGTCATTTTGGATTAGAAGGGCACCGTTCATGACTTTGTTCCACGTGGTCAGACAATCAATAGACAGTTTTACTTGGATGTCGTTAGGCAGTTGAGAGAGGCAATACGAAGGAGGAGGTCTGAGGCAAGGAAAAACAAAACCTGGATGCTGCACCATGACAATGCACCTGCTCACATGTCACTCCTTATCCGTGACTTTCCCCAGTTGAAATTCACCCTGAAAGGTCACTGATTTCAGTCGATAGAAGAGATCGAAGAAAATTTGCTACGAGAACTGTGCACTATCCCTGAAAATGCATTCCAGGATGTGTCCAGAACTGGAAGAAATGTTGGGAGCAGTGTATCAACAGTGGAGGGAAACTATTTTGAAGACGACCAGAAGGCTGATTAAATTGTAAGTAAAGCAATAAATTTGGGTTTTAAAAAGTTTGGTTTCTTTTTGGACAGACCTCGTATATACAGAGTGATCAAAGAATAACTATGTAGTGGAAAATTTATTATGTTTTGTTTCAATACATGAACTCTTACAATAAAGTATTACAATAAATGCTGAAAATGAGCTTCACTCGCGTTTAAACATTTTTCCACGTGTTTTTCATATTCTTAAAAACGTTTTGCAATTCTTCAGATGTTATTCCTCTACTGAAATTGATGATGATTTGCTTCAGGTCATCGATGAAATGGAGATTATTTTCAAAGACCTTTGCTTTCACTGCTCCCCACAGTAAAAGTTTGGGGGCATGTGGTCAGGAGAGCGTGCAGGCCAAATTCCTTTTGATATCAGCTGATCACCGAACACTTCTTCCAGCAGTTTCATCATTGAGCAGATGGGAGAGCAGTGGCTCTGTCCTGCTTGAAGTAGGCATCTTTGATTTCTTCTTCGTCTAATTCACCATAGAAGGATATATGTCATTACAATAACACTGAATGGTTGGGATTTTCAAAAAATATAGGCCCAATAATGCATTTTGTTGATATAGTTACTCAAACAGTTCATGGGGGTTAGAAGTAGACCAAATTCTGGTATTCTGGTTATTAACATATCCAGAGATGAATTCAGCATTCATCAGAAAAAAAATGTTTTATCCAATATGTCGTTGCTGTTTTATCAATACAATTCTTAAACCAGTTGCAATATTCATCTCGCTTACCATGGTCTGCAGTTTTCAATTCAAACAGAAATAATATTTTACTCCTTTAAAGCATTATGGGCGCTCCCATATGAAATATCCACTTGTTGAGGAAGTCGATGCAGTGATTTTGAAAGGCTCTGAAGCACGTGTCTGAAATTTTTTACAGCTTCTCATCCAACACTGTTGGCCTACCTGATAACCCTCAACTGAACCAGTATCTTCAAATTTGCTAATCAGTGCCCTTACAGTGTTTCTGTTTAGAAGCTTTGCATTAGGAAATTCTTGTAGGAACTCATTTTGAACTCTTGTGGTGTATTTACTGTTATTTGCGTACACTTTCTTCATGAGAAAGATTCGTTTGGCTTTTGAAAGAACCATTACACAAAAAAATCATGTTTCACTCTGCAAATTGTGTTCATTTGGGAACTACATCCAAAACAAACAAAGCACAAGGAGAGGAATCAAAAATGATTACATATATACTCCACTGCATAGTACCTTCTGATCACCCTGTATATATAAAAACTTAGGGTGATTATGGAATATGTGCATGTTTCACACATTTATATGTAGGAAAACCAGTAAAATTAATCAGTTTAAAGTCTGATCTTCATGACATAGAGAGCCTTACCACTGTTTTTGTCTAATTATGTATGCTTAGTATATTATCTGAGTTGACTGATCAGGAACTGGTAATTCAAGAAATTGTCATTTAAAATATTAACAAACTCAGTGATCAAGTTGTCTGCTGTTATAAAGAAAGAGATTGATAAATATCTTAACTTGCACAAATATTAAGTTATACCTTTGACAGATTCATAATTGTTCTCAATTTGTAATCTGTGTTTGTAGACCAGTATTACTTTCACAACTTGGGATTTCACATAGTTGTGTTTTAGATTTAGAAATTGCTTGTTGATTGGTTTAACAAAAATCTTTAAGCTTTTGATTTTAAGTACTAAATTTCTATTATATTTTTGAAAGCCTTTAGAAGTTTCATATGTTTGAATCTCTGTTTGTAGAACATTGTGGCTTTTAAATTCACCTATCTGTGCATTAATTGGGATTTGGATATACCTGTATGATTAGGTAAACTTTTGGAGATTTCGGTTTCCACCATGGAATCAATCCTCTCTTGTTTTCTTCTTTTCTTTGAATAAACTTAAGTCTCATTATTGTGTTGCAGTTTGAATTATGTTTTTAGACTAGTATTACATTTTTTAAATTTTATTTTTACCTAGTTATGTGCAGGGTTGTCAATCCTGGGTTGAGGAGAGGGACCCACTAAAATACATACACATTATGAGGTATATGGGTGGAGGTGATGATGTGGTGATAGAATGAATGTCGGTGGAATTTACCTTTTCTACCCTTTTACCCTCTAACTTCGAGTCAGATAGGTTTTGTGTTAATTTGTTGTTGAAACCTGGTATAATATGGAAAACGCAGAACAGAGCAATATTCAGGCCTTTCTGACTAAAAATATGAAAGTTTTCCATTTTTTATGAAGCCTAATAATCAGTAAAAAGACAGATAAGGAAGATTACAGATGATTATCTGTTGATTGATTGGCATGTCCCTACTCTACATTAACATATGAAAATTTAGAATCCTTTCTGAATTAAACATTTAAAAATTTTGCTGTAATAATATAGCAAAGCCTCAACCATGTTTTCTATCAAGTAGAACTTTCCAAGGATTGGGATGCCATGCAATGTAAAGAACCATTTTATATTGATTGAGCTTGGTCATGTCTACTGTATACGTTTTTTTTAATGTATGTGAATTACATTTGAATTATTCATATAGATTAAACATAATGGATAAGTGAATCTGGTGTGTTTTCCATGGATTTACTATCAATGAAAGTATTCCTGAAAATGCTCTGTATGTATGTATTTGTGAGAAACAGTCATCATGGTACACCAACGAATCTCTTTTTTCCTTGTCTAGATACTAAATGGGATTTTTCATTTGACTGCAATGTTCAACTTTTCAGCCAGGGAAAGTTGAAATGCGGGTAGGGTACTAGATGGCATCATCGTTTGTTGTGGACCAGATGGGGAAAAGAAAAGCATTGCTAAAATGTGCTGAGATCGACAGAGAGGTATGTGCAATTTTGTCACTGATTTAAAATGTCAATTTGGTTAGGAGCAATAATAGTAAAACCTGTATTTCATGCAAAGCAATCATTACAATTCAAACAAATTCAGCCCGTGCTTGTCCATTATGATGATTTTTGTTAGTCTGAAAATGAACAATAGTATCATTCCATACAAGATGATGAAATTAATTTTTGCTTTCGAAAATGCTTTTTTTAAAACTAGGTAATAGGAGAAGGATTAACCAACAAATTGTTAATACGAATTAATATTTATTTTATCCTGGACGTTATGCTTAATTTATGACTTATTTTAAACATCGGTTAACATTTTTGCTACTCAAGTGACTCATTTGTATGGCTCTTGAAATTCTGCAGTGTTGCTGAAATTTTATTCAGCTTTTCTTTCCCTAAATTTGTAGGACAAGCATTAGCGTTAGCAAGGTTACAGAGGTGCTTGTAGAGGATTTTAAAGTAAATTTTTAAAAATCTGATGAAATTCAAATAAAAACCCCTTAGTATGAAAAACTGACATGCACACATTCTTTAAGGCTACAGAAACCTTCCCTTCTAGTATTGAGAAGTTCAAGAATCTTCATATGAAGAAATCTTATCTGTTTGTTTACATGAAAGACATACATCTTAAGGTCAAAATCCATTGAAGTCTACTAATTCCATTTTTTCAGGTAATAACATTGTCCATGGGTTAGTTTTTCCCTAAAAATCTAAGAAGAAAAAAACCATTTGTGTGTTTTTGAAGGATTTAACTTAAAATTTCAATAGGTGAGGATTATGTGGGGTACAGTTTATATTGTTACTTGTGAACTAGTTAGATTAACTTAACAAACTTATAATCAAACACTACATACACTGATTAGAGAATAATCACAATAGTTCCATACTTTAGGGCACAAGGTTATAATGTCTAGCCAGGTGGCAGTGGTTGATGCATGCAGACAAAGGAGAATCAAATAGGTCTATTTTGGGAAAGGTCAGCAACTCAGGCCAGTTAAGTGGAGGACAAGTGATGAGAAAGTGGATGTGGCATCTTCATCTTTAAAATTAGTGATGCTAGAATGGCTGAACAACTTGACAGTCCTTATGTTTGGGCTGTCTTCTTTTGCTTCCAGGGTATGAACTGGTCTCTCATAAAGTAGAACAGAGTCTTGTCATGATGTACGATGTTCTCTTACTGCATCTTTTATTCCTGTTCTTACCTCAAAAATGTTCCAAGCTGCTGTATTCTCCAGAATTTTTGCCGTCTTGACCATTTTGAAAGAAATTAAGATTAATCATAGTACATAACCAACAGGGAGTTTCTTGAGGTCATCGAAGCAAGGCCATAACAATACTAAAAATAAAAACAATAGTATGATGAAATTTTGCCTGTATAAATTGTGATAGAATTTCTGTCATTGAAATGCTGTTTTCATTTTATCCAACTCTGAAATCTGCATTTTGATTCATCTGAGTTTAAAATACACTTTCTGTAAAGCAGAGATTGTGTAGTTTGTGTATACCAATGATGATGCTCAAATGCTCTAATATATGTACAAATTATCAAGCGAAGGACTTCTCCCATGTAGTTCGTGTAGATTATCCCATGTTTAGATACTACTATTATTATTGTATTTAGGATTTTGTTAAGCTTCTTTATCATGAATGATGACAAAGTATGGTACTTTTGTTGTTATACTGTGTAGCCCAGTATAGGGTTCTGTCACCTTGTCTGCTGGACTCTGTGGTTTTCCTTCACTTCCAGTCAGAAGATTTTATGGTTTGTTTTTCATTAGTGTGGCTAGATCAGGAATGTTTGTACTGGTCATTGTTTTCACACAATTCCTCCTCCTTTTTTGGCTTTCTGAGTCCCAAGGATATAAACAACACTACAGTGAACTACAGGATATGAAAGCTAACCAACTAACCAGTATAAATAAATGATTTATTCCTTCACATACTTCATTTTATTTTTATTTATTTATTTTTAGATGGTTACAGCTCTTGATTGTTTCTAAGCCTGTGTTGGAAAACATGATATTCTGCCGTCAGGACGATTTGAACTGGCAGGTAAATTAATTGCTCAGTTAATGCATATACATTTAGAGGTATTAAAGATGCCTTTATAGTTTATAGTCATAAAATTTTCAAATATTTTAACATTAACTTAACTTACTACGAAAGAAGTATGGGTAAATTTTCTTTATAACAAATTTTGCTGAACTGTTCTCAGTTGAGTTCATGTGATACTACATCCATGTGCCTGACATTGAATCTGCCCAAGACAACAACCTGTCTTTATTATTTGTAGTAGTTCTAAATTTTCTTATATACAAATGCAGGTGGTTAAACTTTATATGTCTGAATTGAATCATTTATTCAAAACTTTGCAGGAAAATACCTGGACTGTTTATGTTCATGTTTGGTAAATGAATGTGATGTAGAGCAGTGTATTTTTCCAAGGTTAAAGTCCAGCATTTCCATCAATACAAGTCTTAGTTAACTATGAATGAACATGCTTACAATTCAAATTTCTTCTTTTAAGTTCAGAAGTACAAAATATTTTTTTTAATTATAAGAACATAACTGTAGCATGCATCTGACAAATAATTATTAAAGAAATACCATAGACGCTGCGTCGTTACCAGCTGTTTAAACAGTTAGTTTGTGAAAAATCTCTCTTTTTTCAGTAGCCTTACAGTAATAGTCCAATAATGCTGGTATCTCTGAATTAACAGAGATGTAAGGGAGGTAACTGAATCTGAGTCAGCATGCACCCACACATGCAAATACAATTATATAGAAATTTGTGTTGGTGGCTTTTAGATAGATGCAATTTTGAAAAAAAAAAATCTTTGACAATGCACCCTGAAGTTAGATTTTTGGGGTTTGAACTGAATATTTCAGAGAATTAGTTTTACAGCAGTTTTGATTTAAAAAAGCAAAACTTGTTGATGTCGTGGTTAATTACTTGTGCTATTAGTGAGGAAATATTGTGGTCATAGTGAAGAAAGTTATTGTACCAAATGAATTTGGAAAGAAAAGGAAGATCTCCAGGTTTGATGCGTCATTTGTGAAAAAAACAGATCTTCATATTTAATATTTATCTCTGTTGGTGGATACAAGTAATCACAAGAAAATATGGTGGTATCCTAGTGGGGAACAACTTTGAAGTCCTATACTGGTGGTAGAAACAAGTAAAAGAGTCTCATTTTTATACATTTTGTTGAAGCCACAAACTTTTAGGTAGAAAATAGTGAATAAAGTCTTTCCCCATAAATTTGCATTGAATATTTATTGAATAATTAAGCAATGCATATGTAAATGAAAATTTAAAATGTTTTAAATTCACAGCTGACTTTCCAAATGTAAGGAGAACTGATTGCACTTGATTAAGTTTTATTATAACTACTATAACCAATTTTTAAATGTTTCATTTGATGGATTTGTCAAAGAACTTTCTGTTAGAAGCAGACAGTACGTCTTAACTGAGGATCTGGTAGTTGAATGTTTTGGGTGTTGCTAATTAGCAATCCATTTTGGATAAATGGTTTTAAATGATTGCTTCAGCACTAGGCACTTGTAGAAAACATTACACTTTTGGCATGTGCTCATTGATGCTGGATGCTCTTACCTTGTTAGGTAGAACCCAGATTTCTAATGCTGAGATGTTTCCATCTCTGCTCGCATACTACTTTCCAAACCATGCGGTAGTATCTTCCACATCATTGTGAATGATGTACAAAAATCCCAAGAAAATTAACTCAAATTGAAGAGCGAGTCAAATGCTGTGCAGAGTTCCATACATGACTGGATTATATTCTTCACATACATTTAGAATGGAACATCTTAAATTTAAGTAGAGAGTGGCAGTGACATTTTTGGATGTAAATTTATCTATTGTTAACAAAAACAAACTTCCCTAACACACACAGGAAAGCTCACAACCAGATCAACAGGATGCATAATGTATAGTGTGTGAATGGTAAATATAATAGGTGAGGGAAAAAAAAATTATTTGATAAGCAAGGAATAGAAAAGTGATTGTTCAGGCAGTTTAAGATTTCTAATTAAAAAAACAATTCCATGATTTTTAACTTTGACTTTGAACAGAATCTGCCCAAAATCCTGACATTACCGATTTCCATTAACTGCCGTCACATGGTTAAGTGAGGCAAAATCTTCATGACCAGACTAAAGAGAAACAAACTTCTCATAGATCAATGGTTCTTAACCTTTTTTGAGTCACGACCCCTTTGAGAATCTGGTGAAAGCTCTGGACCCCCTCCTCTATAAAAAATGCATATAAGCCCATAAAACACAACATTTTGCATACAATGAATATACTTTATTGAAAATTGATTGCCTCATACACATAGTATAAAACAATCTTTACAAAGAATTATGTTTCTCACTCTTTTTCATGCAAAAATTAATGGCCACTCCATGAAAAAATGAAATACATCCAACTGGTGCAAATTAAACAAAACAAAACTTTAATTCTGCTCAAAAGTTCATTTCATTGAAATTGTGGAGCGGTCATTGAAAAGGCAACACGCATGTCATGTCTGACATCCATTCGATTTCGACATTTCGTTTTCATGTGAACAAGTGCTGAAAACTCTGACTCTCAAAAGTATGTAGTAACAAACAGAATCAGAGCACCCATAGCTCACTTTGCCAGACAAGGGTAGGCTTGTGTCAACGAACACCAGAATTCTCCAAGACTCTTGGAGTTGAATTCATTTTGTATCATTTCCTTTGTCTTCAGGTCAATGAGGTCATTTTTTGGCACGGTCTTCATCACTGATACAGTTATGTCAGCAATGAGAGGATTATGAATCCATATTTCAACTTTAAGGTCACCTGAGCAGAAGTAACCTTTCAAAGAGTTCTGCAGTGTATCCAGATGTCTGCAGCTTTCTGCCTGCAGAGAAATTGACAGGGCTTTTGTCACTCTCAATTTCCATCCTGCAAAAGCACTTCCTCTAACATTGGAAAGTTTGCATAGTTGTCTGCCTTCAATCTCCTTGTCCACAGTGGCAGCTTGGCCAAAAGAACTTGCAGTCTTTCAGCAGCATCCATAATGGTGACTGCAGGGCCTTGAATCGAAAGATTCACCTCATGCATATGGCCAAAAATATCGCCAAGTAAGCCAAGCCATGAATGAACTCCTCCCTGTCAAACTATTCTGAGAATGGGCTTTCTTTTTCTCTCAAAAAAAGTGAAACTTCTACCCAAAGTTCAATCAAGCGATTCAAGATTTTTCCTCTGGAAAGCCAGCGAAACTTCTGTGTGGCAGAGAAGAACTTCATATGCTGCTCCCATTTCTTGACTAAAACCTCTTGAAAACGCGATGGTTCAAAGCATTGCTTTGATGAAGTTGACGACTTTCATGCCAGTAGACAAAAACTTCTTTCAGGATTGTTGTCAGAGTAAAGAAAACTATTCACTATTTCTAAGATGTCGATGGCCTTTGTAGTTTCCAAAAGGGGCTCACAAAATAGGAATTCTTTGATGGCATCAGCATGCATATAACGGATGAAAACCAGGAGCTGGCTGCACTGAGAGACATAAGTAGTTTAATCCATTTGCTGCTGAACAGAAATGGCGTAGCTGCCAATTCCTCCATTACTTGCTTCAAAACATTTTTAAAATGTCAACAGTTCTGGAGTGGGATGACGTTATTTGACAATGGCACCGCTTCACTTCCTCTGCTCCAAGCCACAAACCAGCTCGATCATTTCCAGGGCACATGCTTTACCAAGATCTCTCCAATCATATGTGGCTTCTTTTGTGTTGGGGCAAATCAATTTTTGTAAAGTTCCAGCTTTCTCAAATCAAGTCGCCTTCGCACGAAAAAAGATCAACACTGTCCGATGTATTTTCGCGGTGGACAGATGTGAGATGCTCCTTCAGCTCTTGTTGGCTTCATGCTTTCATTGGCAAAAACCTTGCCACACAGGAAACACTGCGGCTTTTGTGTCCCATCCCGTTCAGCGATGAAAGTAGACCAAAGGATCGTATGCTTCGTTTGTACTTCCTTTTCTTTGACATTTCCAACTTGAGCTAGTCCAGCAAAACAAAGAAATGTGATGTAATTTATATGGAAAGGCAGTAACTAATGAACACAAATTTAATTAATAAGCATTCTAGTTTATTAATAAGTTTTCATGTTATTTTAAACCTCTACTGGATTTTGACATGCAAAAATGTAACCATAGCATAGGTAATTGAATATATTAGGAAAAGCATGTATGTGAAGAACCCTCATTTAAACGTCAACAGTATATGAGAAGATTCCTGAGAAATAAGCACTTATATGGAGTGGCACAAGAGGGCGGTTGTGCAGACAACGATGCTACCAATTTGAATGTGTCAGGGAGAATGCCGACATCTACTCGTTTCTCATGATTGTTCCCTCATCAGCCAATTAACATTTTGTTTCTAAAAATAATAATCTCATAACGCGCAGTAGTAACCAGTCATCATCCTTCCTCTGGCGTTGGAGTATGTGAAGTTTGTGGAATGGCAGATAAGCTGGACAGTGTAAATGTCTACCTGCCAAACAATAGCCAACAAGTGGACAAAGCAAATTGACAGTGCTTTATAGCAAGCCTACAATTCCCATGCAGTAGGACCCTTATCACTTAATGCCCCCTTGTGGACCCTACAACAACAACAACAGCACACAATAACCAAAACCTGGCCCTACATCTCTGTCCAGCCCTACCCTGCCATAACAATAACAACTCTCACAGCAGCTTTACATTGGTCAATGTCCACTCAGCAACTCCAGATAACATCAACATGAACTGTCTAAGTTAAACTAAAGCTAAATAGCAAAATATGTCACTGCTTGAGGATAAGACAACTTAAACGTAGTAACTTTAATCTTGTCTTTGCCCTTTTCCTGCTGATGGTTTTTTTGTTGTACATCTTTCAGGATGCCATTGTGAAATTGAATACCTGAAGGAACACAAGAAGTGAGTTGTTTAGTGGATTTGTGATTTTTATTTTGCTGGTTTTAATGTTTTTAGAAAGAGAGAAATAGAGGAAGGGAGATGGATAAACATTTGGTTCTCTGGTAGTTTTTACTGTTCTTGGAAAGAAAGGAGATTCGATTGACTGAACAGGTTATAAACGTATCGTGTGCAGTAAAAATTAATTTTTCTCATTTAAAACCAAAAATTGTTTTCATGGTTTTTGACATTATTTAATTTAGCTCAGGAGAAACATTGATCTGATTTTAAGGAAATTGATTTCCTGTGAGTGTGTGTGTGTATTTTTGTTTGTTTGTTGTTTTCCAGCTGAAAGAAAATCTGTAAGCTGACAAAACTAAGTATAAAGAATGGAAAAATCCACAGGAACAGTTGAGGTAAGTTTGAAACCTTCGCTTAGAGACTCTGCTGTCTTTCTCTCTCATAGTGTCAGCAGATGCTGCCATACATTATTTGAGTAAATTCATTCCCACAGACACCTTTGGAGACCCTTACAGCAAGATTAGAATTGAACCTAAATTTTATTTTTTTTACCTCTCAAATTACTGAATAGAATTTATTGTTATGAGAATTTATCTGTGGTGTTTTGTGTGTTTAACATTTTTGGGAGTTTTTATCACCATTTAAGAGATCTAATTTTTATTATGTTTCAGCAAACTTTTTATGTTGCTGTCTTCAGGATTCTCTTTTGTCAACATTTCTTGTGTCTATGATCTCATTTTTCATTGAATTTGGTGACTAATGACCATTTAAAGTTAAGCAGGTGTAGCTACCATATATTTCGAGTTATAAGTTGAAGTGGTGTGTAAGTCGATAGTACAACCATACTTTTGTACAGTAATAATAGTATAAAATTTCTGTTAGGGTTACAAAGCAGCTTTGGTGGATAACATCAGAGAGAGAGATTTGGGAAAGGAAAGAGTTTTAGGTGGGTAAAGAAACAGAATGAAGGCGAAATAAAGAAGCCTCAATCCGTATGGAACACAGTTTGATATGAATTTTGTCTATCAAATAAAAAGTTGAATCACAGGTACGGTGTTACAAGTTATGTAAACCCTTAGAAATAGTTCTTATAAATTAGTGAGTATAGCGGTATAACCATTTAGACTGCGTTGTTTGTGCATTCGTGTAGTGATAGAAAAACCGTCTTTGTTTACAAATTATCCTCAGAGTGACTGAAGACAACATGGGCCTTCCAGGTCAACAGAGATCTAAGGGAGGTAACTGAATCTGAGTCAGCATGCACTCACACATGCAAATACAATCATACATAAATTCCCCATGGTACTTAAGTGTCCTGTGTTTCCAGTATCATGATTTCATCCATATATGTCAAAGTGGAGTATAAGTTGATGATCAGGCCCTGTAGAAAAAAGTATCAACTTATATGCCAAAAAATACAGTACTTAAAAATATGAGTTACATTTGAGGAAATGGAGTTATAGACACATCTACATATATTACTGTGTAAGCTGGTGATCATATTATTACATACAATTTGTTGTTAATTTGTCAGTAATATTAGGATTCGCACAGTATGAGTTCTAATCTAAACTGGCTGTCAGAAGTTATATAATAATTAATTTTGATGGTTTTCAACAGTTGTTTATTAATAGCTGGCATGACGTCTCTTAGCTGTAATTAGTATAAACATAGAATTGATATTGGGTTCTTTGATAGGCAGAGACATAGAATAACTCCAACATCAAAAGAGCTGAATAGAATTGCATTTCATTGGAGAACTTGGTGGTAAACTGATTTTTGAAATGTAGGTTTAAATAGTATGATATCAGTGGAAAGTTAACTAATTTTGTGGGCATGTTGTTTGTAGTGATCTTGTGTAAGGACTAAGATTTGGCAGATTGTCCTCACTTTTTAACATCCATCCCTCCCTTTTTAGTTGAACCTACCTGGGTGAGTCAGGTCATGAACTTTTCACTGACCAAAACGTTTTGCAGCAGCGATATTTTGACATTATCTGCAGTATCTATTTTCTTCTGTATAATTTTCTTTTCAGAAAAGCTTGACAATCTCTTGTCCATACAAGCCAACAGCAATACACATACAAATGACATTGGTAAGATTTGCTGTATCAAACTCAGCCTCCTTTAATAAATCTGATTTGTTCAGAAAACCTTTTAGTTGACTGCATGAAATTCCATGTGTATTAACAGCAATCATCTGGAAACTGGGCAATGTCTGGATTGTACCAAACAGAAACTAGCCTGAGATTGTTCAGTTTCCATTTGCTTTCATTGAATGGAAACTCAATATTTCATGCAGTGCTTTTTCTAAAGATTTTAAAAAAATGTTGTTTTCTTTCTGAAACTAGTTCACAGTTGATAGGGTATAGTATAGTTTAGTATATGTAAAATATGAGGGGTCTTGAACTAAATTAGGTTTATCAATTTTGAGTAAAATATTATTTGTTTAGAACAGTTTACTGAAAATGAATAATGGTTTCATTACTGTTGTTTCTAAATAAGAAAGCAAAAATAACTCCTCCTCATATCAAGTTATCAAAAATCTAAATTAAATTATTGATTTACATTTTCTGCAAAGAAGCAGCTTCTTTCTCTTTTCCTCTTTCCTGTAAGGTTTGTGAGCAGACGGCCAACCTGGTAAATTATTATTGTTTTTTTTTCAAATGGAAAATGTTTGTGGGTAATTAAGCGTATACATTATCCACCTCATCTTGTCAAGAGGTCCAGCCAAATACAGCCATTCTGAAAAGTTTAGACTCCTGCCCTGTGATGTTATAGTTAAACTAATGTTAACTAGTGAAATGGTATGCTTGCTTTATCTACTGCAGGCAGAAATATCTCCAATGTATATGAATTATAAAAAAAAACAAACAGGTATGTGGCAAAACAAACTGCTATATTTCCTTTTTAGAAAAATTATCTGGTGAAAAGGAAATTGAAGAGCTTCAGAAAAATATTACAAATGAATTTCAAGGCACTTTTGCTTTTTGTTGTTTTACTTGTGGCTATTTGTTTGGGTACCTTCAGGTTTTTGTATACATTAGTGGAGAGATTTCATCTTGTAGTTACAGGGTGCTCGTGTGCTTTGCTTTTATACAGATTGAGCTAAATAGACGGAGGGTTGGATTAAAGACCTGAATAGTGTCTCCTCCCTCAAAAAAAAAAAAAAAACTCTATTATTGCTCTACATTGCTCCCAAAGCACCTGCCCTGGGGAAGTTTTGCAGGAACAGATTTTTTAAAAAATTAATTTACTAATTTCTGGTATTTTCTTTTTTATTTTTATCAATAATGAACTCTTTACTAGAAAACTTCACAAGACCTCAGTCAAACTACCAGACATAAGCTGGTGGCCATAATTGTCACATAACCTTATTTTAAACCAAATATTTTGTTTATTTCTTGTTACAGGGTGAAAATGCACAGTTTCAATATTTGTAGGGTCTCTGTACATTCTCTCTTAATGTAGTAATCTCTTGTGAAGTTGATTGTGCAGTAATAAGCAGTACTATTGTTTTGACTTTTATTTTAACAAAATAAATCTATAAATAATAAATCAGAAACAAAAGAAATGCCATGCATAATAAAATGTATGCACTAGTATACACCAGTAGAATAAAAGGGCAAAGTTCCCTGTAAAGCTGAAAACATTGTAAAGTGTGTTTCAAAGTCAGCAGGATCTTGGGTGAGGTGATAAGATGTCTTAGAAAAGGTTTTAGGACATTTAACCATTTTTTATTAGTAATAGTCTGATTTATGGACAAAGGTGTTTTCCTTGTGGCACAATTGAAATTTTAAAAATTTCTGATAAGGATTGTATAATGATAAATAATTTCTCTGAGAGTTCCTGTAATGTTATGTGCTGAATATAAATGCTATTGGTTAGGCATTAGTAGTGCTAGTAGCTATTTAGTAGTCTCCACCTGAACAAATACCGGAAGCAGAACAGTATAAATATTTGTAAAAACAGACTTGCTGAGGTGTTTGTTTAAAGAGAGTTTAAAGCTTCCTGCTCTGCTGACTTAAAATAATCATTTTACTTTTATCACTGAAAATCTACTGCAGATAAGGAATTCATTTCAGATTGTTCTTTAGTGATAAAATTCAGTGACTTGCCACATTAGTTTAGCAGCTGCCATAAATGTATGTATTTAGAGACAAAATTTACATATTTGAGGTGTGTATTTGACATCTAGATGGCAAGCTACGTAGTTAGTAACTTTAATTCTACATAACTCCTATTTGTAAAGTAAAAGTATGTTGAGGTTGTGGGAAGTTAGAATTATCGCTTTGCAGAGTATGAGTTTTGTTCTTGAACAAACCTGCCAATGTTTTTATACTGTTAGGTTTGTGTGTCTGCTGCCTCAGAAGCTATACTGATGTTCTGCTCTGTATTGCAGGTTCCACCAACAAACTTCAAAGCACGTTGAATGAATTTCAGAGCAAGTTAACAGAGATGGAAGACTTACAGATGGAGGTTTGTTACCGTTGTGATTTATTTTAGTTTCTTCATAGAAAGGGTATCTGATACTGATTGACACATTGCTGCTCTAAGGGGCAATAAGAAACAACCAAATTTAACTGGGCAGACTCAAATTTGTTAATTGTTTTGGATAAACTTTTGTTTTAGATTTTCAGCTGAGCCCTATCCTTTCCTTTCTTAGCTTTGCTGTTGTGGTTTAGTGATGCAAACAGTTTGTTGCCTACACATTAATACCATCTTGGGTTTATAGTACAGAATATGTCCTTGGCTTATAATGTAAACAGGGTCTTTCCTATACTTACAGTGCAGACTCTGTGCTATCTTTGATTGTAGGTATGAGCAGAATGTTGTTGTTTCAAAAGTACTACTATTCATTCTCTCCTTTAAATAGTTTCTTCTCTTACCTGAAGTATAGTTTTGTGACTTTTCAGCTTGAGCTCGGGCAAGGGACACCGATCAGTAAGGAAGACCATTTGCAGGAAATGGAATCGAAGCTGCTGCTAGATCTGGGCAAGTTAGAACAGGAAGCCAAAGTGAGTCTCACCTATACCCAAAGTATCTGCTCTTGTTTGCCTCCTCCATATGGTAGCTTTTAGATTTTATCTTAATCTCTCTAGCTTTGTTGAAGCTTCTCAATTTAAGATCCTTTCCTGTATGTCATATCCTCTTCTAAAAAAAAAATTATTTATTTACTAATTAGTATTGAAAGTAAAATAAATCATCAGGGTCAGGAACACCGAATTCTGAGAAATTAGCAGACTTTACTTATTCCAGAACTAAAATATTTCTCGTTAATAACTTATCTCAGTAAATATAAATTGTTGCTTAAATAATTGTCAGATGTTGCCAGAGGACGGTTAACAAAATGAAGAATTGGATAGATGGTTTCTCTCTGAAGCTTCCATTATACTGTTGCTGAGGACAAGTATGGACATTATTTGTTGAGAAATGTTTTCACTTTTATATTGTGGATGAACCACCCTACCATTTTTTCCATGCTGGATTATTCATGATTTAAAATATTCAGATAGCTTTGTTGATCTGGGGGTTGTGGGGATGCTAGTTATCTAACTCAAACATTGTGCTCTGTGGTTCATAAAATATTTCAAACCTGCATCTGTCATATTCTTTCTTTGTGTGTTGAGGATAGAGCACAAAACTGTCCACGCCTTTCCATTTATCGTACACTTTCTTTTGGTTGTTGTTATGGTAATGTTTTTGATTTGAGTAAGTTGGAACAAAAAACTGCATGACATTCCAACCAAAATCAGGTTTCCAAATTTCTGATAACATATGAAAATATTTGTTGCTAATCAATATTAGAGATCCAGAAATTATTTTCTCATTGAGGATCTTGTTCCATTAAAATCAGAAGACAAACTTAAATATTAACATTTCATCCAGGTACATCAAGTTTGCATGTAGTCTGTCTCTATATACATACAAGGGGAACCCCAAAAGAAATATCTATTTATTTTGTGGGAATGGTAAGTGGTATGATAATAAAAATCATACACAAAATGTTTTTATATATCTTGCCACTATTCTGGAAGTTTTATTTCTTTTATTTGCCAGGAAATAACATATTACAACAGCAGTTTAAAATGGTTGATCCATATGTTAAATGGATTAGTAATTGAGCCTCTCACAGCTGAGTAGATTTTACTGATTGAGGTTCTTCATTGTGTGATGATGAATGTGCATGGACACTTATGCATTGATGATATTGCTGTGAGGTTAGGGTTTGAATTGTGTGAAAAGTGGAGAAATAGAACTCTAACTTAGACCTTGCTGTGGGAAACTGGCAGGAGCTGTCAATGGAGACAGTACACATAAGGTTGAACTGATTTGGCAAACGGACACAGAGTTGAGTGAGAGTTAGCCCGTAAAGATGATTAGTGATAACCTTGATTAATGTAAAGTTTTTGCATGATGGGCTCGCATAAGCCTCAGAACATCAGAGACTGGTGGACAGTGTGAGAATGTTGAGAGAAATTCTGTTCACCAGTAGTTGCTCAATAAAGACGACATTTCAATATAATGATTCTGACTGGCTCCACATTGGCAGTCAGTCACCAAATCGGGCTCTAAAATCTCCCAATATTAGAAATAGAGAAAACACGATGATGAATACTGGTTTGTGGCAAGATTTTCTAGCTTTATCATTGGATAGAAACCAGAGCCATCATATTGATATGACACACACTTTCATTAATTTGTGATGGAAAAAGTGATGATGTAAAACACATCAAAACATGCATTGAATAAAATCAGGCAGTTCTTGTTTTTGTTTATTATTATTATCAAGTTTTCTTAAACATTAATTATAATCATTTCAGTGATAGTCTTGAATCAGAATTCAGGCTGGTTAAAATATTTTCAAAATCTTGGATTCTTTTGATTTTTTTTTTGTTTTTTCATAAAAAACATTTATAATCTAATTGAAATGTTGGATTACCTTTATTTTTTCAAAATAAACACAAAGTTTCATTAAACGAGTCTTAAATATGAAAAATGTTTTTTGGTCAATACTGTTATACTGTGATATATATCATAATTAGGTGCTTAGGGATGGGCAGGGACTTTTTAAAACATGATGACCATGAGCATTCCACAGAGCTGCTGCACAATTGATTACCGTTTTATAGCTGTATACTGACACACATTTACAAGATACAAAATCCTGGTGGAGGAGCGTAATGCTATGAGGCATTGTTATTCCTGCCTACATGGAGTCCAGCCTTTCTGACTTTGACAGAGAAATATCCTACTAGAGCTATATTTTCAGCTGATGGAGGAAATCTCTGGGAAAAGTGAGAAGAAACCATGCCAAGGAGATTAATCAGATGCAGCTGTTTCCATTGCAAGACATTGACTTTAGCAGGCCAACAACCTAAGCACTGGACTACTGCACCACCAATATCGCTGATTTATGCTCATGAGCTCTAATGATGTCTACTTTGGTCCTTTTTTTTTGTTTTTTTTAAATAACCAAATTCTAGATGTTTCTTTCTCTAAATGGGTTGGGGGTGTGCACTTCCTGTCCACTGGTTTTAGGGTTTTTAAAAAATTACTGGTGTGTCTGAATCTGCACAATTGTTAAAACATCTATCATACAGTGTGGGTAGACACATTCGAATGAGGAGATATAATAAAGAGATTGGAATGTCTTTTTTTAAATTCAGAAGGTAGAGATTCTTATAAGAATCAGCAGAAATCAAACTAGAGATGAGATAAATTACACTGGACAACAAAATGAAACTTTTTGTCTTCCACTGAGCAAAATGTGGGTGATCTTAGCTAAATGTTGGGTGCTGATTTCAAATCTGAAGTCAGAATTTGACTAGGACGTCAGGTTTTTGAGATATGCATAAGGAGGAATTTCACCACTAATGCTATATTATGACTTGTCATATGAACCATATAAAGCTTGAACAACAATATTTGGTATTCAAATGTTTAATGTGAAACACACTTGCCATAATCGGTCAACAGATGCTTGAGAAAGACTGATAAATGCAGTATGGAAGATATGAAACACATTTAACTTACATAGTAGGTACATTCCAAATGTTCAAAAATGCTTCAGACACTTGTTGCGCTTATGTGAGGAATCAGTCTCCTTTTGGAGGAACCAACAGTAATCACCCATCATGTTGGGATTGAATTTACCCTGATATCTACTTTTCATCACCTTCATGTCTTGGTGGAACCTTTCACCATGCTCATCACTGACAACTCCTAGATTGGTTGGAAAAAAATCAAGATGCGATGCAGAAAATGCATCTTTAGACACATATTGGCCCCCATTTGCTGATACGTCATTAGCATGTTTTCCCATACTGCTCAGTTCTATATTTGCTAAGAAAGTTCTGTACAACTAAAATAAATGCTTCCCATGCTGCAGACTTCAGTGGGTTCAGCTTATTTTTTGAACCAATCTTCACACACGAGTTCTTGAATTTCGGACCCCACAAAAATTCCTCCTTTGAGGTTAGCTTCACTCTTGTCAGCACGAAACTTCTCTCTTAGGCACTTGAAGCCATCGCTATCTTTATCCATGGCTTTGACAAAGGTTTCATAAGCCAAGTTTGATATGAAATGGCTGAAAGTAGACAGTCTGAGGGTCTACCAATGGCATATGTTGCACATTGTACCTGTCAACTATAGGTTGCTGTTGCATAGGCCAGTCTTTGCAGGTGTAATGGTTGGCATCATCACGGCTGTTCCAAAGACACAAGAAACACGTGTTTTGTGTACCCTAGCTACAATCCAAGGAGAGAAATAACTTTGCGATCACCACAAATTTTCCATTTATGATCCGAATAGCTTATCATTTTCAAGCCAACTGCATGAGCTATAGGAACCGAAGGTTTTTGGTTACCATGATGTAACAGCGCAGATATATGGCTTAGTTTGCTACATTCTATGAATAACCTTCATCCATCAGTCACATGCCATAACTGAAAAACATGACATCTTAGAGTAAAACGGTTTTCGGATTTCAAATCAGATGCGAAATACTACAAAGTAAGCATGATAGTGTTCAGTGTAAACAATTTAACGGATAGTGATATTTGAGGCATTTAAAAATATAACTATTGTGATGATTTAAGGATGACAGCCTTATGTTAATTCCTAACTCAATTTTTTTGTTAAATGTTCTTTGTAAGTCAAGACGAAAAAGTAGGAACATTAGCAGATTCTCTGGCAATAGGTATAAATCTGTGATTTGCTCCACAAATCTCAGAACATTGTCCATAAAACACTCCAGGGTATTGTGGAAGGAACCTAACTGATTTAGTCATCCTGGGACAGCATCAACCTTAATATCCATCATTGGGATGGTCCATGCATGGAGTACATCTGTTGAGGAAATGAGAGCATGAATGTTGACTATTATTGGAACAATAAGGCGAGAGTCTGCCTCTAAGAGTTGATACTGTCCTATTAGATCTCTAGTTGGGATCATGTATAAGTCAAACTCTACATTTAAAAAATCTGAATGCTCATAACTTCAGTATCATTGGTGACCAATAACTTTAATAGATAATAAAGGGTCATTTACTTCATCTGGCAGGTATAGTAATCATAAGAAAGGGAGAGCTAAAAAGATGAGGATAATTGCTGGAGCAATTGTTCGGATGGTTTCTACCTTTTGTTTTTGAGGACTATTCGAGAGATGGTTTTATTTATAATCAAGGTGGTTGATACATAGCCTACTAATAAGTGATTATTACTAACAAATATTGCGTGGTCATGGAATACAATTAACTGTTCTATGAGAGGGGATGATGAGTCTTAAAATTTAATTTGTTCTCATAGGGCCGTTTCTATAAAGTAAGGGCTCCTGTTTCTGAGAGATCATGGAAGTCAGCAGGTAGGCGGTTATCTCAATCTAATGAGGTATTAAAGAGGTTGGTTCAAGTAACTTTTTGTTGGGATGTTAACCTTTCTCAAACAATGAAGATAAATACTAAGACAGCGATGAAGGAAATGAAAGATCCTATAGATGACACAATGCTTCATTCAGTGAATTGGCCAGTAGTCTGAATAACGTTGAGGTATTCCTCTTAGTCCTAAGAAATGTTGGGGAAAGAAGGTGATATTAACTCCTGTAAATATTAACATGAAGTGGGCTTTTTTCATCTTGGGTGAAGAGTTTTGGAGCAAAAAATTTGATACTGTTCCACGGATGGTTGCTAATTATCTGAATACCTTAATTCCTGTGGGCAATAATTATATTTCTGCTGTAAAGTATGCTCCGGTGTCTACGTCTATTCCAACAGTGAATATATGATGAGCTCAGACGGTAAACCCTAGGAGACCAATAGATAGTATTGCATAAATCATTCCTAATGCTCCAAAGATTGGTTTCTTTTGGGAGAAGTGAGACACTATGTGTGAGATTATTACAAATCCTGGTAAAATAGGAATATATACTTCTGGATGACCAAAGGATCAGAATAAATGTTGGTATAAAATTGGATTCCTCCTCTCTTGCTGGGTCAAAGAATGAGGTATTTAAGTTTTGATCAGTGAGTAATATAGTGATGGCCCCTGCGAGTATTGGCAAGGAAAAAAGTAACAGGATTGCTGTGATTTTTACTGATCACACAAATAGAGGTATTCACTCTAATTGTAAGCCTTGTCATCGTACATTTACGATGGTTGTAATGAAATTAAGGGCTCCTGCCAAATGAAGTGAAAAAAATTGCTAAATCTACTGAAGGTTCTGCGTGGGCTAGGTTATCTGAGAGTGGTGGATAGACGGTTCACCCAGTAAGTAATAAAGTAAGGGAGTAATCAGAAAGTCATATTATTTAATTGAGAAAAACACTATATCTGAAGCCTCCAATTATTACAGGTATTACTAGGAATAAAATTATTACAAATGCATGAGCGGTGACAATGACGTTATACAGTTGATCGTCCCCTAATAAAGTTCCTGGTTGTCTTAATTCTGTTCAGATTAACAATCTTAATGATGCCCCCACTAATCTGGATCAGATTCCAAATAAGAAATAAAGGGTTCAAAAATATCTTTGTGATTTGTTGAAAAAATTCATTGCATACTATGTGGTGATTATAAGAGTGGATCTCGAGAGAAAGGTTTAAGAGGGAGGTTAAGTTGTTGAAGAATCTCAGGTTTAATAATTGAGAAGATTGATAAATTTAAGTGGTAGTATAAGGAGATTAAGGAGCCTATAGGTAGGTATATGTTTAGGCTCTATTATTATGATTACAAATCATTTTGGTAAGAACCCTAGGAGGGATGGTAAACCTCTTAAAGAAAGAAGAGAGATAGAAAGAGCTAATATTAGCTCATTTATATTTCTCCCTTTACTTAGTTGTGAAAAAGAGGAAATATTAGTGTAAGAAATAATTAGGAAGATCATAAGGGAAAGGAGAAGATATGTTAGAAAGTATACTAGGAGTAATGTAGTTCTCAAAGCTAGAGCACACGTTATTCATCCTGTGTGTGAAATGGAAGAGTATGTTAATAAAATACATAATCTTGTTTGGTTGATCCCACCTAAGACTCCAATTAATCTTCTTGTTACGCCTAATAATAAAATATAAGTAGGGTGGGAGTTTATGTAAATAAGAAAGAGTGGGACAATTTTTTGTCAAGTAAGGAGAAGAAAGCAATGTATTCACGATATCCGTAAAGTAATATTAGGAAGCCAAAAGTGAAGAGGTGCTCCCCCTAACTTGATGAGGAGGAGAAGCATAAATAGAATTCTTCTTATTTTGGTTTGACTAAATAAATTATCTCAGGAGGAAGTAATGTAAAAGGATAGTGTACTTGTTATTAGGATAGCCCTTGATGCAAGGGCTTGAATACTAAAGTATTTAATTGCTCTCTCCCTTTCGAAAAGGAAGCCAGTTCCGGAGAGAATAGGTAGGAATCTTATTAATTAATTTCTAGACCTACTCAAACACCTAATCAGTGGTTGGAGGAAAGGGAAATAATAGTACCTAAAAATATAAGGAATAGGAACATGAATGGAAATCTTAGCTTCCATTGGTAGGCTTATAGAGTTGACCTTTCATAGTATAGATCCAAATCACATAAATAATATTCACTTTAAGCCTTTGGTATAATAAAAGTTAGAGTGAAGGGTTTAAAGGTGAAACCTACTGTCCGGATGCAAACTGGATCTTATATTTTAAAGTATAAAACTGAGGGGGGTTGTATTGACCATTTTTAAATTAAAAGTTTAACACCATAAGATAAGTTACCTCAAAACTAAGAATCTCACCAGTAAATACAAGTGTACAAGAATAATCATACTATGTCTACAAAATGTCAGTATCTGGGTCGAACCCAAAGTGATGTGTAGATGAAAAGTGCTGGGATATTGTTCATAGGAGGCAGGTTAAGAGAAAAGTGGATCCAATAAGAATATGAAGACCATGGAAACCTGTTTCTACAAAGAAGGTTGAGCCATAAGCACTATCTGAGATAGTGAATGCGGTTTCTTTGTATTCTCCTGCTTGTAGAAAAGTGAAATATAGTCATAGGAGGGAGGTGAAGAATAACCCTTGGTTGGCTTTAAATGTTCCTTGTATAAGAGCATGGTGGCTCAGGTGACTGGTAATCCTGAGGCTAGGAGTACCACAGTGTCTAGTAAGGGTACATGAAACAGATTGATGGGGGTGACTCCTGTGGGAGGTCATGAAGATCCAATTTCTATAGTGGGAGCAAGCCTTGAATGGAAGTAAGCTCAGAAGAAGGTGAGGAAGAAGCAGATCTTTGAGAAGATCAATAGGATTATCCCTCATCACAGTCCAGATAAGACATTTGATGTGTGGAATCCTTGAAAGGTTCTTTCTCGGATTACGTCTCGTCACTGTAATATTGTAAGGATGGTTAATGAGAATCTTATTAGAAGTAGAAGAATATTAAAAAGTGAAATCAGAATGCAAGTCCTGTGATTAACAATAAGTCTCCAGTAGCCCCAGTTAGAGGCCATGGGCTTAATTCCACTAAGTGGAATGGATTTCGGATTATTAAAGGTTTGGAGGTAAGGTTTATAGTTTTATTATGCATTATTCTTTTTGTGGGGGAGGGAGAGGGTGGAATTTTTAGGATACATGTCCCTAGTGGTGTATTGGATAGCATGCTAAGGTTTCATTTTGGCGAGTATTAAGACACCTAGGTTTAGGAGGAGAAGGGTTGGCAGTAATGGTGAGAGTTTTGTGTGGAATTGTTTCTCGTGTATTTGGTGGGGGTTGCTTTTTTTAATTCGCTTGAGCAGAATGGGTTGAGTTATTTTCAGATTCAGAAAGGGCCTAATAAGGTGCGGGTTGGAGGGATCCTCAACCTTCGACTGGTGCTGTTAGATTGTTTTCTAAAGAGTTGGTTGGTTCTGTGCAGTCTAATAGTTGGTCTTTTAGCTTTTTTTCCTTTGTTGGGTTTGTATTTGGCAGATCTTGTAGATTTTTGCAACATAAATAGAAAGAAAATTACTTGGGCTTTTTTTTTACCCGCTTCTTTTCATTACTAGAAGTAGTTAATGTAGTTAAATTCCAGCAATCTTTCTGTTGTCAATAGTACTGAAGGATTAGTTTTGGTATGCAAAATAACCCTGATAATCAATGCCAGGTGATCACCAAAGCATTAAGTTCTGTTACTAATGTGGTAATGGCAAAAGCCTGAAATAACTGCATTTCTCTGAATACAAATAACTTTTCTCTTTTCTTGTAACTATTTATTTATTTTTCTTCCTGCTCTGATCATCTACTGCCTTGTCATGATGCATTGTGCTCAACAAAATGATAAGCCTTATCTTTCTTGGGCGCACAACTCACCATGGTGGTGTTGTCTTGATACCAAATTCAGAACTATGAAATTCTCGGAACTTGTAAGCCTTCATCAAACCAGGTGTGTCTGGCTTGTTTTGGCAGAGCGTCTCCACAATTATCAGTCCTTTCTCAAGTAGTGCTTCAGCAAGGGGCATGCTTATGAAGAAATTGTCTGTTGTTATGTTGTGACTTATGTTCCTCAATTGACTGCAAAATGCTTGATCGAAGATTTCTCTGGACTTTTTCAGCAGGCTATTTTCCAGTGCAGACAATCCCGTCATTGGCATACCGAGTGAACTTGCATCAACTGTTCATCTGCTGTCACACAATCACTGGGAACAAATCTCTTTCTGCAGTTAGCAAGAAAAAGATCTTGTACATATCTAAAAGTTGCCATGAGGTCTATTTGCAGATGAAATTCTCTTGTCCTTTTTTCATCAACCCTCAGGAAACAGTGAATATCTTCAAATATTTCAATAGATGTTGTGGGTCTGTGTATCAGGTTTGAAAATTGGGTCTCCGAACAGCTCCCAAGGGGAAATGTCCCAGTTTTTCTTATATTCCTACCGAAAGAGAAAGGCCCACAAAGGACAGAAGCTCATTTTCAGATATATCTTTGCATTCTTTCTCCTTACTTGCTGCTGTTCTTCATCCTTCAAGATTTAAACACTTGCAAATTTCTCAATCATGTTGTTAAAGACAAAATGATCCCAGGAATCTTTAGGTGACATTTGTTTCTGGTGCAGGTCCCAGAGAGTTCCTTATGTTGTGGCTTGGTGTTTTTCCTTGAGCGGGAGGGTTTTGCTCCAGTATGTGCCATTGCAGCTGAGTCTAATTGTCTTCAGGTTGTCCTCTCTCAGAAGACTCAGAAAAACTATTGTCGTCACTAACACAAGATTCTTTGCATAAACTGGATACCTGAAGCTGACCGAGTTGGTGAATCTTCTGTCCTCCAATGTTCAACGTCCTCTTCAGGTTCATAGTGTGGTTCATCAATGTTTTAATGTTTCAGAATATTATGACTCCATGTCTACATCCATAATCTCTTCAGTCGCTAATTCTACCACCATCTCTGCAGTTAGCATAGTCGCATTGCATTTTTCCATTTTGGAAACCTGGAAAATATATGCATTGTGATACCATATTCATAACACATCCCTAGTCTCTACATTTGAGTATCATTTTAATACAGATAAGTACTAAAAAAATTAGTTATGCATGGCATCTACTTAGCATCTTAGCATTTACAGTTGACATGTATACATTTGTATAATAAAATTTGCCAAGGGTATCTGCCAAACAAATTAATAATATAATGGTAACAATGAAGTATAAAACAGATACGATTACTATTTTGTCTCAAGTTTTATGACATATAATATATGAACATAAAGAAATGAATGAATACTCGCAGTGAAATATCGATTAATTGTAAAAACACTGCACCCCTAAACATTTTTTACAGTTTAGAATGTCAAAAACATACATGTAACACATGTTTTCACTGTCCTTTGAAATAGTTTTTCCATCTCCATATGAAGATTTGTTTGTACCAAATAAATCCTGAAAAAACACTAGGTAGAACAAAGGTTTCTATTGGATTTACAACATTGAAATAAACAGGGTTGGTGAGACACAACGACTGGAAAATTAGCTTACTAATTTAAAATTTTTCTCCCCGTACCATATAATTTTTTTATGAAATTATAATTCATAAATATTTGTCACAACATAGTAGAAAAATACAGAGAGAGCCAAGTTGACAAATGCATCCATTAAAGGCTGCCCTGTATAATTTGCAAACTTTATGAGAGAGATTGTGAGATGAGGGTATTTATACATAATTAGGATTAAAAAGCTAGATAGTAATTGGCGCTGACTTGTTATTGATTAAGTATTTTTTAAGCTTCGGTGAGCTTATCGGTGAATTGCTTGCTCAGCAGAAACATTCCAGGCAGTAATTTCTGTAGTCTAAGTTGAAGCCAGAGTTTCTGGAAGAAAAAGTAATTGACTTCTACAACAAAATATACAGTATATATATACTCTTATCTTGTGTTAGTGTCAGTTGTATTGTGTTGAGATGTTAACCTATTATGACGAAGCTGAGATTAAAGTATCAGTGACACTCAGAGCTTGCGGTGATTGCCATTTTGACTGATCTAGAAATCTTACCTAAACACTGAATTGTTTTTCATATCTCTGCTGAAGAGTGGCCCTTTATGAATATGTTCTTTGAATTGGCAGCTGCCATATAACTGCCTTATTTGATGTGGATTAATTGGAAACTGTGGAGTAAAAATCCAATTTGTAGTTTGAGCAATTTAGGACAAAATTTAAAACATCGGTACGACTAAATGTGATATGGTGAACTGAAAAAGATGGCTGACTTTTGTTGTATTCACGAACACACGTGTGGTTTGCAAGTTTATTATCAACAAAATTAGATAACATGTTTTTACAATTTCATTCTTACTAAAATGTGTTTTATTGCACTATCTCATTGGTCTCCCCACACTTTTCTGTGGTTTGTATCCCAGCTAAGCATTGAACTAACTGGATTTTTGTAACAAAAATATTTTATTATTAACTAAAGAAATTCTAAGTTTTCTCTTTGGAAACTACATGAATATTTTCAGAGGCATGGCTGATAACTCTTCCCAATTTGTGGTAGGTGGGTTAAATTGTCATCTCAAGTATGAGAAACTCATTTTGATTTTTAAAAAAAATTAAATTTGTTTCACTTTGGTTAAAAGATTCTTCAACATTGGTTTGGTAGTTCCTGACTGGTCAGCTTTGATCGTCATTGTCCTCAGGACTAAATCCTGATGATGGTGCAAAATGTAAATCCATTTATTGGTTACTTTATTAACAGTAACAGAACAGGAAATAATTTTCTGTTGTTTTACATCTGCTTTTAGAAAGAACTTCAGACTACTGTGAGCTCAGCTCAGCTCAGTTTAGTACTGACAAAAAGGAAATTAGTAAACTTAATATTAGGGTTAGGGTATTAAAACAAAATAATATCAAAATTGTTTTAGTTTTCTTTTTCACTTCACATATTTTTCATATGAAATATTTTTGAGAACTCTATAGTAAATATGCAGGTGTGCAAATCCTTTTGGACTGATTGTTTGTAGAGGGCTAAAATAGAACTGGCTGCTTGTATCAACAGATTACACTTGAATAAATATGCAGCAAAATGGAATTTTATATTTATTTATTCAATGCTTTTTTATTCATTTTCCAAGTTCATTGAACTTAATGAAGAATTATTTAGTTAAGTTTTCTATATTTGTAATATGCTCTCATTGATCTTTGAAATAAAAGCAAGGTTCTTTAATTTTCTTTTAAAATCTATTTCAGGGTATGCAATACTTATCTACTTTTAAGGGTTTTTTATTTAATTAAATATTAGCTGCGCTGTCTATAATCAGTTCTGGTTAGAGGAAGTGATAGGACTGCGGATCATGTATTTTGCAGCGATGTGGCTATCATTGTGAAGAATCTTTAGAAATGAGTTTGGTTACTGCTTAAACTTTAAACAGATTACTAAGCCTGGCTATTTCAGTGAAAGCTAAGGAACATCATGATTTTTGAAGATCCTAAAATATATAATTTATAAATCGTTCAACATCAACAGACAATGAACTAGTACATTAAATGAAAATAGTTGTACAGCTGGAAGATGTCAGCATTCTGGCACAGAAGACTACCACTGAGAAAACAGCGAGTAGAAGAACAAGACCTCCGTCAAAATTCAGAGAAATTACAGCTCTGGCCACTTCAGTCATTCAGTCAACAAATGGTTGTGAGAAGGTGGAAATTAAAATGTTGACCACCAGCACTGAAAGGTTTAAGTTTGAAAAGCTAATTTTAATTAAACCTTTATTTCTTTGTTTATTAAAAGTAAATTTCAGTTACAGACAAATGGAGGTAATTTTTGTGGAGGAGATTGTGTTGACTTTTGGTGAAAAAGACTTTAGCCATTTTGATATCACCACTAAAGAATAGAGCTGTGAAGTTACTAATCTAGTACAGTTTGTTTAACTTGTGTAATGGAAAAGCAGTATAATGTGATTACATCAAGAAATTAAAGAACCATTCTAGACATGTTTCTTCAGTAGTAGTAATTTTATTTATATTTGTAAAGCTAGCTTGGTACTAAATTATTATGCCATAGTTACATTGGTTAATCATGGTGATGCCTATAAAAAAGCTGCTTTCTCACTCAATAGTCTTGAAAATAGTGATTATGTAAAGATAGCGGTATTTTGTCATTAATTTCTTTGTGAACTGATAAAAAATTTTTAATCATTAACTTGAATTTTCAATTATTATTAGGTTTCACAGGAGCGTAACTTAACTAGAAAAATGAGTCTCTGAAGAAAATTAACCACAAATCTCTCTATTAATGCTTCTGAATAATGTAGAACTGTTTTGTAAAAAATTTTGAATTTTTGGTGGTGTGAGCCAGCTATTAATAATCCCGTCATTGTAGAGAAAAAGCAAGCAAGAATTAATGGGCTGGCTACTTCACCTGAATAGATGGTGTAAATGCATGATTTTAATTACAGATAGAACAAACTTTATAAATAGATAAGAGGAATTGCATTTCCAACAAAAGTGCAGCTGGTACTTTAGAAGATTTCCACAATGTTTGCATCTCTTGTCAGTTGACATAAGAAGGTACAAAAACCAGTGAGCAACACAGAAACTAGAAATTAGTCAGATGAATAGAGATCAGGGTATTTAACAGGAGACTAGATTTTTTGTCGTCTCTTCATTAGTAATAGCATTTAGAAAACACTAGTCTGCTTACTGTTCATCACAGGTATAATTTTCTGGATAAATTAATGAATGCAGTTTTAGAAAAAATTTGGAAGCGAGTTAAATTGAATAGAATGGTATGTTACCTATTCTGTCTCTTTATAATCTCAAAGAAATTATTTTTAGATTTAGTAATTCTTCATTGTGTTGTGAATGTTTCGTGTATATTGATTCCTGGGAAGGAAATAACACATGATAAACATATAAAACCCAAAGTCTTAGCTAGTGAAGGCTACTTCATGTGACAGATTGCAGCCCAACTTCATTTTAGAGGGTGAGAGCAGTTTGCATGACTGAGGAAAATACATAAAACTGGCATTGTTGATAATGGAAGTGTTTGAGGAAGAAATCCCAAACTGCTTAAAGTATCTCTGGTATGCTTTTACATGGCAAACGATCAGCTAGTTGGAGAATTGGAAATGGCCTGGCTGCAAATATGATGATGATGTTTTTTGAAGAAAACTGCAAGAGACTTTAAAGGCAAGTGGTGTCAACAGATATGCATCTGGCTAAAAATCATTCCTGAGAATAGGCAACCCCATAAGTCTGAAATGGGCAGCAGAAATGAATTTATTAACTTTTTACCAACAATTAACAGCTGTTTGTTCAAAGGCAGATCAGTGAGTGTAGAACAGCTAAAGTGAAGCATTGCAGTGGATCATTACAAGTGTATGGCTGCGTGTCTGGCAAAGGTGCCAGAAATTGGAATAGTGAAGATATACTGACTTCTAGTAGCAGATACATGCAGGTTTTCATCCATAATTCCATTTCCTCTAGAAGACATCCTATTGGGCGGGAATTCTTCTTCCAACAAGATAATACCCAAGTCTAGGTTTTCCATATGCATGTGAGAACTTGCTTTCAGTTGATGATCCAAGTGTTCTGTTGAATTTGTGTCAGGAAAATAACTCGAATGCCCTGATTCTTCTTCCAGATTATGGTCAGGGAAGATATATAGCATCCTCACCTGGGTTTTGGAGAAGTCCAACAAAAGCCTCCAAGCCTAATGTGCGTAAACCACAGGTCAAGTAAGGAGGATGGAGTGTCATGTTATGGGCTGCATTTGGCATGGTGAGAAACAATTTGTTCCCAAAGGATGTCTCAATTCTGTCAGGTACATTGCCATTTTAAAGAAAAATCTTGAATGCATCAAGTGTAGACTAATATTTCTGTAATAATACATGCTTTCGGATGTACTTTTTAGCTGCATTTTTTCCTGGTTGAGTAATGTATTAATATGTTTGTGTGTTTTCTATGGTATTTCAATGTTGTCAGAACAATCAAATGTTTGAAGATATTTGGAAAAGTTGTGTAATGGACTGTGATGGTGAAAATGATTATGAAATCTTTGTTTGCAAAATTTCCAATTTTATTCTGGGCCAAAAATTAACACTTCTTGGTTGCAGTGTTTCATTAACCTCGCTGATGGATAAGGTATAGTGACTGACTACTATTTGTTTTAACTTTCTGCACTATAGATTGCATTTTTTCCTTTCTACTTAAATTATGTTTTGAATACTGAACTTTATGCAAAGTCATTTGTGCTTTTTCGGTCATTCCATAAACTTTTTAATTAAGTGGGTGCATTTCGTGCAGTCAAGGCTAGAAGAAAAGGTAGAAAACCAAACAAATGCCAAGTTATTCTCATTTTTGTAGATTTTTTAAATTTTCATTTGTAGTTCAAGAAAAGGTTGTGATTGGATGGAAGCAAGTTAAACCAGGCTGATAAAGACTTGAATAAATACCAGTTTTTACTGTTTTGAAAATGCAAAGATTCTAACAGATATATATATTTTCAAAAAATTCAGTAAATTCTAATACAAATAATTAATTCCCATCAATTTCTTTAAACAGACGTTGCTGTTTTAACACAATTGTGAAGGATTTATGTGCAGTAGAACACAGTCGAGACTGATCACTTTAATGATAAAATTTTACAACTCAGTAGAATGTTTTATTTTAGTTGTTAATCTTCAGATGGTACAAACCAGTTCTTGTAAATTTATTAAAGCGTATTTCAGTATTTATCAAGCAAAATGAGAAAGGAGATGCTGTACCTGATTAGTGAGCTTTTGGAAATAAACTATGCAAATAAGTTAGTTTCTTAATTGCTACAAAACTTTTAACTATTTAAAACAAAATGCATACACTGTTGACAAAATTAATCTCTTGTACAGAACATCTCTATCATTTGTATCATATCCCATTATTATTATTATTGTGAAAGTATCTTGTAAGAGTTTTCAGAATGTAACATATTCCGCACATTTGTCCCACTAACCTACTGCAACATCCCTGATGAACTTGGATTAAATGAGGAATTCATTATAAAATATTTTATAATTTAAAATTTTTTTTTGAAATTTCCAGTGTGTGTGGAAGGAAACTATCATATATGGTTCTCTCTTAAATGATCTTCAGAATTTTCACATTGGTGCAGTGTCACAACACAGCGCTTGGTTGATAATACAAATCTACTGTTGGGAAATTTAAACATTACCTGAAGAATATTTAAACAAATAATAAACAAATGTCATTACTTTATATCAGATTTAACTGATATTTATCCGTTTAGGTTTGAATTTTTTCTACATTAATATTTCTAAAATTATAAAAATGTTAAGAAAACAACAAAAATATAGTGTAGTGTAAGTATTGTTGCCTGTACAGTTGAAGATATAGTTTTAACCACTGTCCCAACTTTGCATGAACTAAGAAAATTAGAAAATTTCACAGCAGTAAGCAGAAGGAGTTACGTGTGTAGTTTTAGCTTTGGTGACCAAGTAAAACCAAAATTTAAAAAACCGAAACACTGGCTGTGGAAAGAATCAAAACTCCATCTCTCATAGCTTGTTGGTAACCTGTTTTAATCAGCTTGCCCAGAGTACAAATTTCCTGACTTCAGGCTTAGAAACTACTTTTTCAAAATGTTCTGACATTGAAGGCTCCAATTTGTGGAGAAGTTATTAGTAAACTGGATGTCACCAGTGAAAAAACAACAGCTGCATCTTATCGTGGCTGTCCAATTTTTCTTATAGGAACCAGTTAAAACAAATTGTAAGAAGTTAACTTTTTCTTTCACTAAATAAGGTATTTGTTTGTATAATACCTAATTTATGGTTCACTGATGTTGTTCAAGTTACCAACTCCTCTTATGTACTCGATTGAATGATTTTATTGAATTTCTTGAAATAACAAATATTTAAATTTATGTGACTTTAAATAAAACTACTTTTGCTTTAGACATTGGAACCCATATATTCTATGCATCCATGCCACATGAAATGTTTTAGTTTCTTTGGCAGAAAGTTATGGCATTGCACATAGCTGTTTGAAAGATATTACAAGTTTATTCTTGCTAAATTGTTTTGAAATTAATGGGTTTGCTTTCAGAGAATGTTTTCTTTAACGTGTCTTTATTAACAGACTTCTGCAGTCCATTTCAATATGTATCTAAGAATGCACTAATAGGGTATTTACTAGGAGAGAAATCATTGCAGTATCATCACTTCACTTATCAACTGTTCGCCAAAGATCTTTTCAGCATAAAAATACAAAATGTACTGCCATCTGTTTTACTTAACGTTTCTTGACAATACATACTAATATAAATAAATGTATGGATTCTATTGATTGACCATTCCTCTTCCCTGGGCTGCCTGCATCAGCTATGATGGTTTCCTGCCTACAGTACCACTAATTCCTAATTAAATGTATAGATGAGCCCCCTACTTGAACTCTTTCAAATATTAAACCTATGGTAATTCTCTTACAGCTGCATAATCAGGAATTGTAGAAATAATGTGACATCACCTATCAAAAAAACATCAGTGGATCAGAGTAAAAGTTGAAGATGCTGTCTCTCTCGCACTCCTGAAACACATTCTGATAATTGTGATGAAAGTAATAAAACACACAAAACTAGTTATCTAAGCTGTCTGCAAACTTAAAAAAATTAACTGACGATTCATTGATATAAATCTGTATTCTTTAATTTACATAATCATAGTCATTGTAATATTGACGTCTTTATGCAACGCAAATTCAAATGTGGTTATATTTTTCAGAATTACTGCAATAGCACGAAAATTCTCACTGGCCGAGAGACTGCAGTCATGAAGTTTGGGAACAGATGGCTTGTTTTTTTTTTCCTTTTCACACTTTCAAAGAGAATATCTACTTTAGATTTTAAAAGGTAAAATGTTTGTTTTAGTTTCGTGAGTCTGTACACTTTTTTTTTTGAGGTGGTGGGTGTGTGTAAGGTTGTGTTTGTGTGTTGGGAGCTGGGTCGGTTCCACGTTCGGCCGTCACAGCTGTTTATGAGTGAGGCCTTATTTCGACCCGTGTTTTGTGTATGTGTACCTATTGCTAGTGAGAGCAGCGGGCTACCCAACTCCTCCGTAAATACGGCAGGAGAGGTAGGATTTTTCCAGGCTGAACCCTCGGAACAGAGTTTTCTCTCTGTGTGTCCTTAGAAGCTGAGAGGGGAGAGTTTGGGCCACTTTTTATTTTTATTAAATCCAACAGGAGTATGGAGGTGGGGTGGGTTCTATTTTTTATTTTTTGTTGGTGAAAAATGGATGGAGTCACGTTCTCCCTCCGTTTCCTAATTTGTGGTGGTCAGTCCTCCCACGTTGGGGAATCAGAGATTCCCAGATGGTAATATTTAGAGGTGATCATGTGATCATCCCACGTAGGGGGACCGAAGGCTCCCTGGCTGGTGGAAATGCCGGGAAGTAGCCTAGCGGCCAGCGCCCCATTCCGCACCACCGTCTTCTTTTGAAAATCCTTTGATGTTAGTTTGGACTGTAAAGGGTGAATAGTAGGAACGGAGACAGAAACATGGTTAGTCCATTTACGGGGTTGATGTTTGGGGAGGAGTACTTTACAAATAAATAGAGGCTTGCACTGATAGAGGGGAGGGGGTTAAGTTGGTTGGGGATATTTTTAAAGTAGAAATGGTAAAGATGAGGTTGTAAAGAAATTTAAGGTTTCAAGGTAGAAGTGGTGAAGTTAAAGTTATAAAGGATTTAAGGTTTCAGAAAAAGATCTTAGAGGTAAATGAAAAGAGTTGGTTGTTATTTCTTCAGGTCGTCTTGAAAATTCTGAAATCACGAAATTATTTAAAAGGAAGAAAAAGAGAGGAAGGAAGAGAAGTAGAGAGTAAAGTCGTCTATTCTTTTAAAGTGTTTTCATCTGAAACAAAAAAAGGGGGATAACGAAAAACAAGGATAGGGTTGACTCAGGGGGGTTGAGGATGGTGTGATGTCAGGATGTAGTTGTAAACGGTGCTGTTGATGAGCCAGATGGATGAATAGATTACTCTATCATTTATGCTGGACTTCATGACTGCGTATTTTTGTCGTAACCAAAGTGTTACGTGATTTTTAAATAATCTTTTGGCTGAAGTGAGATGACCGCCCTCTAAAGCCTTTCGGCTACCCCAAGCTATCGTGAAAACCAGGAAGATTGAAAGGCAGTCCTCTTTAGTCTAGGTGAGAAGCCAAAGATGCGACAGAACAAACTAAGTTTGTCCTGGGGACTTTTAATGTTGAATACCAGGTCGCGGACTAGGCACCACAGTTCTATATTCAGAGGACATGAGAATATACAATGTAGTGCTGTCTCGTCCTCCTCGTTACATCTGAGACATTTCGGTGAGTTAATAAGCTTCCATTTGTGTTTGTTCTCCTGGTGGGGAGTACGTTTCTTAGAATTTTCCAGTGTATGTCAGAGGTGTATCCATCCACGAGGCGGTTTATACTGCTATTCCATTCCAAATTCTATCCCATGTAGAAGTTGGCCTGAATTTAGGGTTGTTTACCACTTACCCCTGTAGTCCGGTTCTGTGATCGGGCGTGATGACAGGAATAAGTATATATCACGTTGGGATAATTGTTCTAGATCATGCTGTGTGTTATGTCTGTGTTGGACTTGATCCATTAGTGAGGGCGCTAACCTGGTAGTCTGTTAGTATGTTTTTCTGTGCTCTGTATAGTTTTTAGTTTGTTAGTTAAGACATGCGACCCATCGGGGGTGTTGTATGCCTTAACTAAGCGGTCTAGGAATAGCTGGTGCCATCTTGGTCTATTCTCAGTGGTACTTAAGATTTCTAGTATATTTATTATTTGTTGAGCACCTGTTTTGCTCTCTAGGTTTATTATGTTTAGCCCGCCTCGGCATCTGGGGAGTCTAGTTTGTTTATTTGCCAGGTGTTTGCGCCCCTGCCACAGGAACCGATCGATCTCGGCGTCTATGGCGGCGTATGTGTGTATGAGTTGAGATTTTGTGAGAGAGGAGAGGTTTGAAGAAGACCATGCTGTTAGTAAAGCCTTGATCTTGTGAACGGTGTTAGTGGGAAAAAAGATGCCTAGTAATTTTATCTGGCCTTCCACCCATGTCACGCTGTGACGTTTAGGCGGCTTCTGGGAGCCTCCCAGCCATGCCGCTGTCGTCGTCGTCTTGTTGATCTTAGCTCCCGAGGCCCTTTCGTAGACCTCGAGAGCGCCGAGCGCCTCCTGCAGGCTATCCATGTCCTGCAGGAATAGCGTCGTGTCGTCTGCGTACTCCTGAACTTTGACGCCACCTATACCCCTAATGTTACCATTAGATCGGATATAGGCCGCCATCGTCTCAGCAGTGAGGACATAGAGCATGGCGCTCAGGGGGCATCCCTGCCGTATGCCTCTAGTTGGGTGGATAGGCGAAGAGAGGAAACCGTTTTGTTGTATCCGTGTGGTGATGTCTCTGTAGATGAGGCGGATGAAATTTACGAAGTACTCCCCAAAGCCGAGGGCTTTAAGTGTTCTTATCAGAAAATTCCAATCTACCCTGTCAAACGCTTTCTTTTGATCAACGGCTAGCATAATTGCAAGGGAATTTTCCGTGTCTAGCCTACTTGTAATTTCTCTGAACAGCTGGAGGGTATTCGTGATACTCCTACCAGAAACTGCACAGGTCTGATCTGCACTCGTAACTTTACCAATTACTTTGCCTAGCCGATTTGCTAACACCTTATTAATAAGTTTATAATCGCTATTTAGGAGACTTACGGGCCTCCAGTTCTCCAGGTACGCCCCGTCGCCCCCCCTTCGGTAGCAGGACGATGGTGGCGGCACGCTGGGATTCCGAGAGAACCTCCCTACTGTATGCGCTATTCGCAACAAAAGTCAGGTCGTCTGCTAGGAGATATTCAAATCTCTTATAAAAGTCTAGCGTAAGGCCGTCCTTTCCGGGAGTCTTGTCTTTATTTGAGGCCCTATTGGCCTGTTTTATTTCATTAGTGTTAATGGCCCCTTCGCAGAGTTCGGCATCTAGGGGGTCTAGTTTATTTTCCAGACACGCCAAGATTTCGTCCTGAGCTGAAGGACAAGTGTCTTCTCTAGTGTATAGTTCACTATAAAACCGAGACTCTTCATCTAGGATATCCTCCAAGTTTGAGGGTCTGGCCGTCTTTGTTTATTAGTTTATTTATTGTTTTCCTATCACCGTTTGCTTTTTCTAAACCACAGAAGGATCTCCTACAACCTTCACCGTTCATGGCCGGCACTCGGCCCTAATCCTCGCTCCTTCTGTTTTGTCTACCTGAATGCGGTTGATCTTGGTTTGGATGGCTTGTATCTTTTTCTTTGTTTTCTAGCCCTAAAGCGGCCTGTTTAAGCTCTAGCTTTAGTTCCTCTTTAAGTCTAGATTCTATGTATAACTTATATGCACTACGTGCCTGACTATACCTTATACTAAAGTTCCTTAATCTGTCCTTACCTAAGTCCCACCATTCCAGGGGGTCGGCGAACTTGTCCTTGCGCAGGGACCAGTCTCTCCAGATGTTCTGGACGCTCTCGACGTACTCCGACTCGGTCAGAATAGCGTTGTTGAGCTTCCATAATCCGGGTCCTCTGGTATTCGCTTGAATCAAGAAGCCGGCCGTGACCTGGGAATGGTCACTCGGAGTTGCCTAGCCATGTGTTTAGATGCGTACACTCTATCTAGTCTAGTGGCTACACTATACTTTTTACTATAATGAGTGTACGATAACGCGTTTGGGGGTTTATATCTATACGCATCGACCAGGCCAAACCGCGAACACATGGTCTGCAGTTGTGGCGCTCCCATCAGATGCGTCCTACTTTTAATGCCTGATCCCTGCCTGTCTAACTCATGGGAAGGGACACAGTTAAAGTCACCTGCAATGTAAATGTCGTCTGCAGGGTATGACCTAAGTTCCTGTTCTAATATATCGTTGAAGCGCAGAAAGAACGCTGTCCGCTCCTTCGCAACGGTAGGGGCGTACACCGATACAATCATTACTTTTCTTTGGAGCTGGTTTTGGTAGCTGGCTATGACGATCCGTCCGTCGTCGTCTTTGTAGGTGTGTTCTATTTTTGGTTGTATGTTCGGGTGGAAGAGGATCGCTACACCTTTTCCCTACCTATCGGGTCTAGACTGGTTACTGCTAGTCCATGCCAGTTGGTAAGATACTTATCTACCTCATGGTTAGACTGCAGGTGCAGTTCTTGCATGCAGATTATTCTATCGTGTGTGGTGTGTGTCAGTTGATCTAGGTAGGTATGCCAATGTTTGTTAAATTTTATCCCTCTTAAATTCAGGGATAAGATTTCGAGGCGTCTAGACATAATCGGTATTCAGTAATCACAATCCGGAGTCGTTATCCTAGTCAAGGCCGAAATATCCATTGAAATGGAAGTGACACCCCTCAGGTGGGCACTTCCATGCCTTCAGCCCCTTGAATCGTGGGAGGGGCTATCTTCTGGAAGACCACTGTCGGCTCGCGGAGGGCCCTCTCTGCTGTTGCTTCCTTGGTAGGTGGGTGAGGTAAGGAGTCTACCTTCCGCTCCTTCCTCTTGGGATGGGTTGGGGGGTTAGACTCTCTCACCGTCCTCTTCGGTCCCTTGGACCTTCCGGGCCTCTTCACGGAGACGACGACGAGGTCGTCTTCTCTGTCGGAGCCCGTCGGTGTGTGAAGGGCGTCGGGGGGGTCTTCCTTCCCCTGTTCTGGCTCCTCCTCCTCTATGGTTGGAGGGTCCGGTGGTTTCGCCGCTTCTTTGGGACCCTTCGCCTTTGGGCCTTTGCTCTTCCTGCCCTTGTCGTCCTCCTGCCTGTTTTGGGGAGTTGGGGCACTTACCTCTTTTTCTGCCTTCTCCGCCCCCGTTGGGCAGCTGAACCGAGTGTGCCCCGTTGTCCGGCATATCCGGCAGTACGGGGGGGGGGAGCAGGCTGGTCTCGATAGAAGACGGAGAAACTATAGGTTCGTCCGTCAACTACCTCTTTTATACGCCGCGGGATCGGCTCCCGCAGCAGCATCTTTCCGCTCCTCTATCCGGAGAGGAGCGGCAGACCCGGAATACAATCGTATTTGAGAGGTATAAGCATTTGCCCATACCTCTCCAGGATCTGCTGTGGGACTCTGCACCCGGTGGTGAGGGGCAGTCCCCGTATTTTTACCCATGCGAGGGGGGATGCCCCTCGCATGACGTGATGGATTCCTTTTACGGAGAGTGCGCGAGTACACAACTCCTCCGCGTCTTTGGTGGTCCGGCAAATTATCTCAATGGCCCCTCCGTAGCTCGGGATAACTGCCCTCACTTTGGGCAGCAACCCGGCCAGGCTGAGCGCTCGGCCGACGTCCTTGCAGTAGACGTCGGCTGCCGTGGTTACGAAGAGCGAACTCTTCCTTTCAAACTTCAGGCTGGACGCGTCCTTTGCGTCCAGCTCTAGGTCTCTTAGGAATTCCTCGAAGGATTGTATTCCACTGTTGGCTCCAGCGTCCTTTGGGGAGTTTTTTTCGGCCTCCGCATTGTTGTCGGCGGCCGAGGCATAAGTGGTGGAAGTAGATGGCTGGGGCTCCATCTGTTTGCGGTTGGTGTTAATCGCGGCTCCTGTGTTCTCTGCTGCTGTCAGCTCGCCGGTCGCCACTAATCCGCTAATCCGATTAGTGGCTTTTTGTTACCGGGGAGTGGCTGGCTATGCTACGCTGAAAAGAGTGGGAGGGTGGGGGGGTTCTAGTAGCTGAAGATAGATTGGCTAGGGAAGGGAGGGACGGTGCTGGGATCCTAACTTACTTGAGGGGTGGTGATTTGTTCCCTGTGGATATATATGTCGCGTAACAGTTACTTTCCTCTGAACAATGATGGGACTTTTACCGTTTCTAAGGGGTTTCCTAGCTGGTTTGTTCAGAGGTGAAAAATCCATCTATCTCCGTAAGCTGGAGAGGAAAGAAGAAGCTAACTAGTGAGGTTAAGTTTTTTAAACCAAAGAGGGGTCGCGTATCCTAACTACCTTAGCAGAGAAAAACAACAGAGTCTCGAGCGACTTTTACTATTTAAAGTTTTTCCAAAAAAACTAAGTCCGGAGACTTTTAAACGACGCAGACGAAGGAGGGAGGAGTAAGCTGAAGTTGGAAAAGAATTCCCGAGTTTGGAACTCTTACAGTTTAAAAAGCTAAGTCCTGGGACTTATTACTATAGTATTCCCACGTAAAGTTTCTAAGAGCCAATATTCTGAGTTCAGAACTCTTATTCCTAGCGAGCTAATCTAAACTAAGGTGCGGCGCGGTTCTAAGTGGGGTGGGTAAGAAATTCGCAATTTAACGGGGCCTATCAAGGCGTTCCGCAGAACTTACTTTGCGGTGATCTAGTGTCCGGCCGCAGTCTTCCTAAACAAATTCAGAGCCCTAATACTTCTAATAAATTCCACAGAGAACAAACCGTGCCTTCTAACTAACAGGGGAGTCTAAAGAATCTACACACAGCAAAAGGCACAAGGAAATCGAGAAATCACACACGCGAAAAATTCACAGCAGAGGGCAAACAAACTTACCTGTCGAAGCGCTGTTCGAACTAAGGTCGAGTACTGCCGCAGTGCGGGGTCCAAGACGTCGCTGGAGGTAAAATCCGGGTTAAGAACAAGAAAGCACTTTGATCTTTTTTTTTTTTTTTTGTGTAAGTGTTGCTATCTTTTGAGGGAGGAGGCTGTGTGAGAGCAGCGGGCTACCCGAACTCCTTCGCAAAGCGGCAGGAGAGGTACGATTTTTCCAAGGCTGGACTCTCGGTACGGAGTTTACTCTCCACCTGTCCCTAGAGGTGTGTGCTGGGGTGGGGGGACCACTGTTTATTTATAGAAACATCCAACCGGACTGGGGAGAGGATCTTTAATTTTTTGGCTTAACAGATGCCTTTTGAAGGGGAAACAACGTTCGCCCCTCGACGTCTTGAGAAGATGAAGTCGGATCTGTTGATGAAGCTGCTGTACTGTAGTGAGGCTGAAAGAAGAAAAGGACATGTTCCAGATGGCGGGTTGACATCATCCCATCGGCCAGAGTTGTCAGACTTTTTGCAGGATGAAAGTCCCGCGTCGGGAGTCTAGAAGGCTCCATTTGTTGATGTTGTTTAGGAAGTAGCATGGCCTGAGAGGTGGCAAAAAGCCATCTGTCAGGCCAGTACCCAATTCCATAACGTAGGAAACAGAAGAGGAGAGAAAGAGGGGAATCCGTGGGGAAGGAAAGATAGGGGAGAAAGTTAGAAAATAAAGAGTGGTTGGGGGTTTTGGGTTAATTTTTAATTTGTGTTGTGTGGTGTGCGTGGATAGAACGAAAGTATCCTGGAGTTAAAATCTCTCCTGAAAAACGAAAACACGAAAGAAAGAAGACAGAAACAAGGGACAAAAAAAAAAACCCCCCAGCTGTTCCGAAAGTTGTGCGAAACTTGGGTGGCGAAAGTCACACTGTAGCTCCCCGTCGGAGTGTGAAATCCGGGGGTTGGCCTAGTGTTGAGGTTGAATAGTTGTTGTTTGTTGTGAGAAGATGATGAGATCTCAATCCATGCAGAGTTGAAGCTGATGATCCGATGTAATGGTCCCGAGGGCGCCGTTGATGAGCCAGATGGACGAATATATCGCCCTGTCAGTGATGCTGGACTGCATAACCGTGTATTTTTGTCGCAAGTAAAACCTCACGTAGTTTTGAAAAGGGTTTTGGTGGTTGAGGTGGGCTGACCGCCCTCTAAAGTCTTTCGAATACCCCAAGCGATCCGCTGGGCGGAGAAGGCCGGGAAGTTCGAACGACGGTAGAAGCGAAGAAGGGGGGATCCGAAGAGCGTTCCAGTACAGTTATGATGATGCTGGGTTTTACGATAAACCAATCTCGGACTGGGCCCACGATCTCTATTGGACAGGGAAGAGGACAGGGGAGTGGCCGTGTCGTCCTGCTCGGGACAAACGAGACATTTCGGGGAAGTTAATAATTTCCATTTGTGTTTATTTTCCCTCGTAGGGAGTACATTTCTTAAGAGTTTTCAGTGTATGTCAGAGGAATATCCGTCCATCAGGCGGTTGATGCTACTTCTCCAAATTCTTTCCCATGGAAGAGGGCCAGAGTTTAGGGTAGCTTCCCACTTCCCCCTGTAGTCCGGTTCCGTGATTGGGCGTGACGACAGGAAGAAGTAAAGATCCGATGAGATAATTTGTCTAGATCAACTACGTTAGTACCTAAGCTTACGGAGTTGTCTGTACTGATTGTAATGTTAGACTTTATCCGTGCGGACAGAAGGGTATGTGGTAGTCGGTTAGAAGTTTTCGGGTGGCTCTGTATAGCTTTAGTTTGTTAGTCAAAGCATGCAGGCCATCAGGGATGTTGAAAGCTCTAGCTATTCGTTGAAGGAAAAGTATTTGCCATCTTGGTCTATCTACAGTCCTTATGATATCAATAACAGTTTTTTAGTAGTTGAGCACCTGTTTTGCTCTCTAAGTTGAGGAGATTTAGTCCTCCTTGGCTTCGAGGGAGTCTAGTTATTTGATTATTTGCTAGGTGTTTGCGCCCCTGCCACAGAAACCGGTCAAAACCGGCGTCGATGGAGGTGCGCGCCCAACCTGGCAGCCCTATGATTTTTGATTTGTAGTAAATGGCGGGTGTGCTGTATGTACTGATAAGGAAAGTTTTTGTGAAAAAGGAGAGGTTAAGAGAGGACCAGCGGGTTAGTTGAGCTTTGATGGTGTTAATTACAGGGTTCCAGTTAAGGGGTTGGACGTTAGTATGGTTGTTGAGTGGGAAGAAGATGCCTAGAAGCTTGATCTTGTCCTCCACCCACGAGACAGGATGTTGTAGTAGCGGCCTCTGGGTGCCCCCAAGCCATGCCGCCTTCGTTTTCCTATAGTTGATCTTTGCCCCGGAGGCCTGTCCGAAGGCCGCCGCCAAGCTGGCCTCGTCCTTCAGAAGGAGTGTGGTGTCGTCGGCGTATAGGGCTATTTTAGCCCCCTCTATTCCTCGGATGTTGTTGTTAGTCCTCACGTAAGCGGCCAGCGGTTCGGCGGCGATTACAAACAGCATGGCACTTAGGGGGCATCCCTGCCGGATTCCACGGGAAGGGTGGACGGACGAAGATCTGAAGCCGTTATGTACTAAGTGCGTCTGTATGTGTGCGTGTGTTAGTCTAATGTAGTTAAGAAAATACTTCCCGAAGCCAAGGGTTTTAAGTGTCCTAAGCAGAAAATTCCAATCTACTCTCTCAAAGCTTTTTGAAAATCCATGGCTAGCATAATTCCTAGGGAATTTTCTGTGTCTAGCCTACTTGTAATTTCTCTGAACAGCTGGAGGGTATTCGTGATACTCCTACCAGGAACTGCACAGGTCTGATCTGCACTGATAACTTTATCCATAACTTTGGCCAGCCGATTGGCTAGCGCCTTAGCTATGATTTTATAGTCACTATTTAGGAGAGAGATGGGACTCCAGTTGTCCAAGCACTCCCCATCGCCCTCCTTCGGCAGCAGGACGACGGTGGCAGTACGTTGGCTTTCTGAGAGCACCCCCTTACTGTATGCGCTATTCACAACCGCCGTCGGGTCCTTAGCTAGGAGGTATTCAAATCTCTTATAGAAATCTAGCCTAAGGCCATCATTTCCTGGGGACTGTCCTTATTTGAGGCCCTAATGGCCTGTTTTATTTCATTTACGGTTAAGGGGCCTTCACATTGCTCGGCTTCTAGGGGGTCTAGTTTAAGTTTTAGACACGCCAAGAATTTGTCCTGAGCTGACGGACAAGTGTCTGTCTTAGTGTAGAGATCTTGATAGTAGCGAGCTTCTTCCCTAAGGATGTCAGCTGTACTAGTAAGAACGCGGCCGTCTTTAGTTATTAATTTAGTTAATGTTTTCTTTGCTGCCCTAGATTTCTCTAAACCACAGAAAGACATTCTATCTCCTTCTTCGTTCATGGCTGGTACTCGGGCCCTAATTCTAGCGCCTTCTGTTTTGTGTAATTGCAGATTCGCTAACTCGGTTTTGATGGCTTGGATTTTATCAGTTCTATCTATCCCTAAGGTCGCTTCTTTTAAAGCTAAGTTTAAAGCATCTGTCTCATCTTCTTCTAAAAACTGCCTATAAGCTGTTCGTGCCTGACAGTATTTAATGCTAAAATTCCTTAATTTAGCCTTACCGAGATCCCACCACTCCAGAAGGTCAGAAAACTCGTCCCAACGAAGCGACCAGTCCTCCCTCCGAGACTCTGTACACCCTCAACATACTCTGACTCCGTCAGAATACTGTTGTTGAGCTTCCAGAGCCCCGGTCCCCTGGTGTTCCCCGGAAAAAGAAGCCTGGCCCGAACCTGGAAGTGGTCACCCCCGCGAAAGCGTCGTGCGTAACGCCTTGGAGTGATTGCGCTACGTGTTTAGAGACATACACTCTGTCTATTCTAGTCGCTACGTTGTACTTTTTACTGAATTGAGTGTATGAACAGCGCGTCTGGGTATTTGAATCTATACGCATCGACCACGCCAAACTGCGAACACATGGTTTGCAGCTGCAGCGCCCCGATCAGATGCGTCCTACTTTTAATGTCCGGTCCCTGCCTATCGAGGTCGTGGGATGGGACACAATTAAAATCACCTAGAATATATAAATCATCAGCAGGGTGTGACCTAAACTCCTGCTCTAAGATATCATTGAAGTTCTGAAAGAACAGTGTCCGTTCCCTTCAACGGTGGGAGCGTACACTGAAGCGATCATCACTTTTCTTTGGAACTGGGTTTTACAAATAACTATACTATGGCAATACGCCCATTATTATCACTGTAAGAGTGTTCTATCTGGAAACCTAAGTTGCTATGTATTAAGATAGCAACGCCTTTAGCCCTACCTACCGATTCAAGGCTGGAGTGGATTAGTCCGGACCAGTTAGTAAAATAACTAGCTAGTTCCTGGTTAGATTGTAAGTGGAGTTCTTGCATGCATATTATGGAGTGGTGTGCTGAATGCTGTAGATGGTCTAGGAAAGTATTCCAATGGGCCTTGAATTTTATCCCTCTTAAATTCAGGGATAAAAAATTCCAAGCGTCTATCCATAATCGCTAAAACTAGCTCGTAGTCCGTGGACGTTTAAAGGGTCGTTTGCCGAAAGATCAGTCCAAATGGAAGGTTCCCCTCTACTCGGGCGGCTCTTCCATGCCCTCAACCCACCCGGATCCACGGGGGATATTGGGCGATGGCCTCCAGAAGCTGTTGGAAAGGAGCTTCCAGGGATCGTGACCTGCGTCGCTCCTTTGGTTTGGGGGGCGAGACGGGTGTAGAGTCCCGCACCGTCCTTTTAGCAGCTCGGGAAACACGGGGCCTCACCTTTCGCGGCGACGGAGGGGGAGGAACCGAGCATGAGCGGGTGGTGACTTCATCAACCGGTGCAGACTCCACGGTAGGAACAACGGGTTCCGCCGGCGGGCTACCTCCGGTGTAGGTTCAGGTGTCGGTTCCAGTGTAGAGATGACGGAGGTAGTATCAGAAGAGGTGGCCACCGTGTGACCCGCCTCCTTGCTCCTTGCATCTGGTACAAAAGGGCGGGGCACGCGGCTGGTCCCTATATACCACCTGGAAGGAGTAATAGCGGCCGTCTATCTCCTCCCGAATCCTATTTGGGATTGGCTCTTGTAGGAGCATCTTTAAACTTCTCTGGCCTGACAAAAAAGGCAGGCCAGGAAGACAGTCGTATTTGAGGGGCCGTAAAATCTTACCATACCTGGTAAGAACGGTCTCTGGGATAGAGTTGGGGGTGGCCAGTGGAAGGCCCCTGACTTTGACCCAAGCCACCGGGCTGGAACCTCGAAGGGGGTAACCAACCCCCTTCACTACCAAGTTACGGGTAGACAGTAGCTCCGCGTCCTGGGGAGAACTACAAAGAATCTCCGTAGCCCCTCCAAACCCGGAAAGCACCGCCCGAACCCTGGCTCCCAGTCCAGCGTCATGGATGGCTTGTCCGACCTCCACGTTGTTGATCGCCCCATCTCCATAGAGGAACAAGGACGAGTTCCTGGAGAAGCTGGTGGGCTTTTTCTTCTCCTGGTCTTCCTCAAGTCCTTGCAGGAATGTCCTAAAGGATGGCAAATCTGGTAGGTCATCAGGCAGCTCTACTGGTGGAACTGGTGGTGGCCGGGCCGTTTCTCTGCAAAGGTTGTTGCCGTTGAGGTGGTCGGCGGCTGGTCCATCATCAAAGGAGGACAGGAAACAAATCCAAGCTGAAATTCGCAAAATCAATACAAAGAGGTTACTTACCTGGTTGAAACCGTCTTCAGGCTACCGCCTCAATGAGACTTCACCCAAGTCGTTAATCGGACTTCACTGACGTCAATCTAGTTGATTTTTTTTTTTTTTCTCCTTAAGGCTTCCATAAGGTGTGCGTGCGAAAACCGTATCGAACGCCTTGGCAAAATCCAGCATCACTA